>VZUI01063498.1:0-22457 GCA_013401135.1 Cettia cetti | reverse complement strand
GCCGGGGCGCGGGGCGGGGGCGGGCGGGGCGGGGCAGAGTCGCGGCACCCCCGGCCGGGCCGGGCCTGGCCGAGACTGAGCTGCGCCGGTGCCCTGGGCCCGGTGAGGCTGCCGAGAGGTCCCGTCAGCGGAACCAGCACTCGTGGCTGAGCCGCGGCTATCCTGGGTACTCTCGTTTGAGTCAGAGGCCGCAACTCCGAGAGGCGCCCGGTGGCAGCCGCGGGCCCGGCCGTGCGCCTGACGGGCCTGGCTGGCCCCACGGGAGGGTGCATGGAGACGGCCGGGAGGCTCCGCGGGTTTTTCCCGTAATTCCGTGGCAGAGGACGCACATGGTGTGACTGGTGCGTGTGTAAAGATGTGGCCTTTTGTCTTCGGAGGGCAGCTGCCACCCCCCCCTCCTCGGTGCAGCCCGCATTACACAACCTCCTTGTTAGTCTGTCCTGTGCGCCAGCGGCCCCGGGCAGATTCCTGCAGCTCTCGATGTGGCCGGCTCTTGGGTTCCTATATCTTGGACAGAAAAGTGTCCGTAGTCGGCCGGTCCTGGGCAGACATGCCTCCTGCTGCCTCTTGGTGCAGGCGTGTTTTCGCCTTCTCTGTTCCGGTAACAAGTTGCTGCATGTGCGCTGCAGGACCTGTGGCGCACATTCACACCAATCGACACCTAAGGGTCTGTCACGGTGTGTGTTTTTGGGGACATGAGAATCTGAAGTAATTTGGTCTTCACATAATGTTATCAAATGCAGGACTGCCTTTCCTAATTAGTGTTACAGCATTAGCTGAATGCAGCATTTCGTTACGCTGCTTTCAGTTCTGATGGCTGGCACAAAGTGCACTGCAGGCTCGTCCTTGGCATATACCAAGTTTCAACACCTCCAGAAGAGAAACTGATTTTTAATATTTCTAAAAATCAAATTTGGAATTATCTTATGTATTACTATATTAATGCTGCCTTTACATATTCCTACTATCTTGTAATGAAATACAAACGTGATGTAAGGACAAAAAAATTGTGTTTTCTTTAGTTTCCTTTTTTCAATTCTGTTTTGAGTCTTATTCTCTAGGGCTTTCTGTGGTGCCATGAAGGCTGAAATACATTAAATAGCTCTCTTGCTACCATCACACTAAGGAAGCATTAAACTGAAGGCATGGTAACAGAGCAATATTTACAGGCACTACACAAGGTATTTGCAACGGTGCAGTTTTTAACCTATTCAACATTTTTTTTCTCCCTGCCCTTCCAAGGTTACAGTTGCACATTATTGCAAGTTGATTTTCTCCAGTTTTCTTCTTGTATTTTCCCAGTTTCAGAAAGTGTCTCTCCTGTCCAAAGCAAGCATCTTTAAAAAAAACCTGTGAATTCGTATGATGGCATAGATCTGAGCTATTGGGCTGGTTGCACTAATTTCTTCAAAGGTTTTTTAGACATGAAACTTTCAACAAGGTGCTAACCCTCAGAAATACTGTTGATATTATAGAAAGAAATTAAATTACTGTATAAAGCAAAATTCAGTTAAACACAATTTGCATTGCACAAAATTTTCCAACATTCAGTCCATTTGATTTCTTTTGACAAGCAGCAGGCAAAGCATGGCTGGTAATCTGATCATTGTTCATTGCTCTATTCAGTTTTTCCTTCACAGCGTCAAAAGTCACATAACTCCAGTGACCCATCTCAGTTTAACACAGTATGTGCACTTTTCTTTTGCCCTGGCCATACTGTGCCACTCTCTTTATGTAATGAACTTGAGCATCTGTAGTACCTGTGTTGCAGTTTAGCATGAAAAAAGAGCACCCCAATAGCAAATGTCATAGGTAATGACATTTCAGAGGCCTTTGTTTACAGTGACAGACCAGGTGTACACCACCATCTGCTATTGTTCCTAGCAATGTTTGTATCATGTCATCCCTGTACACATGAGCTATTTGGTAGTAGTCCACATCTTGCAAGTTGTTTCCATTGAAAAGCAACCTATTTATTTTCAGTCTCCTAGTGCCCTGAACACAAGAAAAAGATGCAGAAGGCAGTTTCTTTGCTCATAGTTCCAAGTCTCTATTTTGCCACAACTCTTCCCAAGAGATTAATAAATTATATTCCTTATAGTCTTTCCATGATTTTTGTTCTAAATGGATTTTTTTTAAAAATATGCTATATGCTGTCAGATTATGATCACACTGGTCTTAAACGTGGCCTGCTTTTGAGTCTTAATTACTAGTTCTTTGGTTGTCAGAATGTAGAAAGGACTTAGATTGCTCCATATGCTTATCTGGATAAAGAACGTATGGGGTATGGTGGTGGACAAACAGGTTTTCTCCCCTGCTGTAGGACAGTATTTGCTAGTGTCAAAAAGCTGATATATGTTACAGGAATAGGTAATTGACTATTCAAACAATATCTCACAGGAACATCTTTCTTTTGTCTGCAAGGTACTTGATTTAAATGACTTTAAAACCCAAATGCTGCATTTATTTTGTAAATAGTGAAACTTAAAACGTCACACAAAGCAGAAATAGACTTTTGAAATAAATTGAAGTGTAACTACTAGAGCACCAGTTGCATTTATCCACTGAATTTACAATATTGAACAAGCTCATTTTTTTCTGATTACTATTTTCTGAAAGAATCAGAAATACTAAATTTTCACCTCTTAATTAGATAACTGCTTTTCCTACCACACTTGCCATGATTTTTGCCAGGATGAACAGCAGACACTCTGCTCACAATACCAGGGACTTGCCAGTATCACCAGTTCAGGAGGCTGCATAGTTAGCTTGCTTGAAGTCTTTTGTATATTATTGTGAATTCATATCTTTAGCAGAATTTAAAACTTAATTCCTCAGATATTTTCTATTTCTTGTGTAATAAGAATTTAGTGTTTCAAATGCAGAACAATAACAGCCAATAATCTAAAATTTTCTAGTCCTATAATAATAGTCCACATATTTTAACTAAGAATATCTGATGTGACACTATTTTTCCTTTAATTTCCCATGTTTCCTTGCTTTAGTTAGTACAGAACAGTAGCATGTGCCCCCTTACCCACTTTTCACCAAATTTATGGCATGATTATTCCCTTTCCCCAGAAAAAGGCTCATTGACAGCTGCTGGTTGTTGGACAAACAAGTTACATGTCCTACTCTAGAAAGCAGCAGAAAAACATTCAGTTCCACAGGTGAAAGGGACTGAGGCTTTTAAAATTAACCATACAGCTGCATGGACAAAGGCAAGGTTCTGAAGACAAAGGATGTTTAGCCAATGATTTCATGACTAAGGGTAGATTTTTGTAGAGAGGTGAAAGGCGTAGAAGCTACAAGCTATTAAGAAGTACCTGATGGATTACACAGATTCAAGACTAAAAAAATACATTTTATCCCAGAAAACAAGTCAGAGTTGCAGTTATATGCAGAGATTGGTGTAAAACGGGAAAAAAATATGCTTGAAGTTTTTTAGTGCTAGAGGAAAACAAACTTTGGCAGTGAGCACAAAATATGACTCTGAGACTTACATCCCAAACTAATTTGGGCAGTCGTCTACGGAACTGCTGCTCGTTACAAATTCTCTGAATACCTGAGATTTCATTCCAGTACTATTTACCTTAATTTTTATTTTTTGTGAAGTCTGTGTTCATGATAGTCTGTGTCCAGTTCCCCAGTACAGTGAAAATACTGACAAACTGGAATGAACCCTGGTGGAGGGTCACTGAGATTATTAGAAGCTTGGAGCAGAGAGTGTATTGTGCTTCTTCACCCTTGGGATAGGACTGAAAAGGGAAATGTCCTCTGTCTCAGTTACCTAGCAGATGAATGTAGAGAGGAAAAAAGTGTCCTGGAGGTCATAGTGAAAAAATGTGAGAAACAGGAGAATTGCATCTGGGAGGATTCTGAATAGCTCCCAAGGGAAGAGTTTTCAGCTGTGGGGCAGATATTGGGAAGGAGCTGTTAATCTCTATCCTTGAACATATTAAAAACTCGACTAGATAGGCTCTAAATAACCTGATTTAATTGTGAAGTTATCCCTGCTTTGAGCATGGCGTTGGCATAGATTACCTTCTAATGTTTTGTCCAATCTAAACTACTCTGTATTCTAAATGGCACAATTAGGGGCTTTCCTTCAAAAATAATGCTTCAACTCACTAATAGATGATAACTTTTTCAAATTCCCTTCCTGGACTTGGCTCAGAACCTCTTCCAAGGTAAAGGTCTTGCCATGTAACGGAACTGAGACCCAACTTCAAAGTAGCATAAATACTCTGGTAGTGTGAAAGACAATTGAGACAGGAATGTAAACATACAGTGCTGTTGAACAGTACTTGATTTTTTTCTAGTGAAGAAAACCAGGTAGCAATTAAAGAAGCCCAGAAGGGAGCTTTGATGAGAAGTAAACAAGTGAAATATGAATGACCATGAGTTTCTGAACAGGGAAAACAGGAACAAAATAAGAAAGCCAAGAACTTGGGAGGTAAAGATTCTCAGTGCATGAAATAACCCATATGCAGCAAAGAGCTCAAGATCAGGTAACTTAATGAAGTCTGAGAATGGGAGAAGTAAAGAAGGTTGTGATTTAACACAAATACGGGGAACTTTGCATGCTCTCCATCAGGATAGATAACCTCCTTAACACCACAAAGTGATCAGATATTACAAAATTGTCTCACTGAGTAGATTAAAATGGGAAACAGTCTGCATCTGCCTAGAAAAAGGTCTGCCCATTAGCAAAATTCTGTCTGAATAAAGACAGTGCAGAAACACTCCATGTAGGGTGGCCTAAGGCATCTGAGAGCATCAGGGGTATACAGCTCCTGCCAGGTACCCATCCTCCATAGCATCCTACAAAGAACTCCCAGTTAGAAGGCAGGGTAACAATCCTGCTGTGTAAAATCATGGAGAGGAGGTAGGATAGCCCACCTCTGGGATAGACAGGGAATGTGTTACTATGGAAAACCTTGTATATCAAGTGTAAAGGGATGAGGGAAGTTAAGAGGGAAGAGGGTTGCAGTTAAGAGGGAACTCCATGTTTTGCACATCTGCTATGTCCCTCTTGTCTTTATGTGCTTTTACTATGATGAACTAAAAGCTGTCAGAGTTGAATTATAATTTTAAAAGCAAGTTCAGAGTTTGCACACCCTACCTAGAAACACACAGATTTACTGGGGAATTGAAGAAGGCAAACTTAAGATTTTTGTAGCTTCCTATTAGCACTGTGGAGGTGCATGACAATGCTGAGCAGCACTGTCAAGTTCAGATCATAACTATGCTCCCATGAATGGGGAAGAAAAGTTCGTCACTTGCAACCCTCGCTCATCTTAAGTTCAAACGTAATTCAAGTTCTGTCTTCTTCAGAACAAGCATCAGTGAAACTTGATGATAAAGCATGTGCAAATTTATAAGAAGGGTAAGAATCAGCTACTGCTGTTACTCTACCAATAAAGTAAGATGAAGACTCCAGCCCACTAGAAAATTCGCATTCCACACATTTAGGTACCGTTGCAGACACAGGGTACATGTAGTATTGAGATTAAACATCTTCTACTTTATGAGTATTTCTGTCTTGAGCATTCCTATGTATTTAAACACTTGTATCTGATTTTCTTCAGCTACACTTCTAAGAGTTCTCATTTGAACCAGAAATTGAAGCGGGCAACTTAATCTTCTGGCACTATCCCCATCATTTCTTGTCAGACCACTGTTTAAACACTATTACCTCACCAGAGATAATAAAGAGGCTTTCCAGTGATAAGGAATTTGTGTTGTTATTGATATAATTATCAATGCATTAGGACAGTATGTATCAAAATTAACAGCAGTCATGCAGGTGACCATCAAGACAAAAATAATGCCACTTGCTGTGGTTACATGTAGCATAAACCCGTATGAATAAGAAAAAAATCACATTATAATTGTTATTGGTTATTACACATTAAGAGCAGGGTATGTGGAAAGAAATACTTTACATGACATTTTGAACTATTGCATTTAAAGAAGATAGGTGAAATTTATTTAATCTACCTGTAGATACCAATACTGCAAAGTGAATTTGCCAACCCATGCTTCCTTTACAGAATATGCTCTCATCTTTAGAGAGCTCTTCATCTAACCTATTTTAGGAATCTCTTCACATAGGAGATCTGAGACATGCCTAAACACAAAATTCCTTTTACTAAGAAATCTATATTTTCTAACTCCCTCCCAACTATTAATAAACCCCACCAAATTTCAGCCAGGTTTTCAGAGCTGAATTCAATTTGTGAAGTGATTTTTTTTTTTTTTTACAGCAGGATTACACAAATACTTACAAAAAGATAATAGTAATCTTCTTGAAACATTATCTGTTTTGAGAACTTTCCCAGTACTGACAGAAAATACTTGCTTATTAATGAAACAGCAAAATCCCAGCAAATCTAAGATACTGTTTTGAGTACTCTCTCTCAGTAATTATTTAAATCATGTTGCACATATTAAAAAAAAAAAAAAAAAAGTGTTGTTAATGCTGCAGTCAAGCACTCAGAAGCTTAAAAACAATTAAGGTCATCTATAAACCCTCGGTCTGGCCCTCTCAAATACATTCACTTAATTACAGAAGATTTTTCCCCTATATCATTTTTAAGTATAAACAATGCTCACATAAATGAGCAGTGCTTTACTACTCTTACTGCCAAAGATCTTAAGTCTAACCTTGGATTTATCCTCAATACCAAAATACACATTTTCTCATTGTTTCTACTGCAATAATGCAGATGGGTCTGAAAACTTCAGAAATTACTGCTTATCTCCAGAACGGCCCCACTAATGTAAGGACTGGAATGGATCTTTATACACCTAGAACTGAAGACAGGGAGATTACAAGTATTAATTAGTTTTGAGTACAGTCTGAAGCATTTCAGGACTGTTCAGAAACAGTTGAAACTGACTGCTCGGCAGTTTTAAGAATCAGATTCAAGAAAATCACATCCAATTTTATACCTAATTTTGGATAAACAGTAACAAAATACCTTGTTTGACGACCTTTCCTCCGAATTTTAAGGGACCACATGACAGAACAATATAGGGAATTCACCAGCTTTCTGCTGCCCTAATTACAAACCCTCACCCCATTTCTGCTACATGCTAAGGAATCCTGTAAATACTACCACCATTTACAAGCCACATTACATAAGCCATTAAGTCCACAGCACAAACGATTCCAGCAGGTGACAGCAATGTACTACAACTACTTGAGGGGGCAAAGCAGTTACACACTCATTCTAAGCATCCAAAAGGTTACATTAAAGTCTGTTTTCTATGCCAGGCTTTAGCCTTAAGATAGAGCAATTCTGTTTAAGCATTTCTTCACTTCAATTTGTAAATATGTAAATATATTTTATATATACACACCCATTACGTGGAATTGCATTCAACTTGTTTTATGTAGTTCCATCTACTATCCCTATCTTCAATTTAAGTATTGCTGCAAACTACCAGAATTGTTACAAGAGGAAGATTTTCTGTTTCTTAGTCATGTCTAAGAGACACAGGAAAGAACTCAGAAGTCGACTCTTTGCTTTCAACAGACAAACGCTCATGCAAACTTTTTTTCATTTACTTAAATCAGCTGAAGTCAAGCTCAGTCTCAAGTTTAGAGTTCAATGAACCAAACTTCCATCACTAAGATGTTAGAGCTCTTAACTGAAACACAGCCCTCCTTACCCTTGAAGAATTATGTAAAGACAGAACAAAATTTGATCTATGTACGGAAATTGCATTAATAATTTTAAGCAAAAAAAAAAATCCAGGCATTTTACTTGTAGTTGGTTTACAGACTTCTAAGTTCATGGGTGACCAAGTCAGGATGTTTAGCTTGAATTGGATACTAATCTGTGTTAAACCAGTATTTACATCAATCAGCCCAGCATAATGATGAATTACAGAATTTGTGATGATTTTGTCTTTGCCATTTGTTCCTATAATCTAGTCCATCTTGACAACAGAAACATTTATGACTATGGATATCATTCCGTAATATCTCATTTCTTCAGTCCAACGAAGCTGTATTCCATTAAACAAAATACCTTTTAAAACACATTCAGCTTCCAAAGGAATGATCCAAAGTTCATTTTACTACTTTAAAGATTGTGCTGTATTATATTATTTTAGGCATTTTTAAATCACAGAGTGTTCTTAATAATGAGGCTGTAACTTTTCCAAAAGTAGTCCTTCAGAAATCTCATTGACTGATACTATGATCCCACCTCACTGTTTAGAAAGGAAGAGATGTATTAACCAAAGCAGATGTGACTATCAATCACCACAGCTGGCTACTAATAGCATCTTCCAGTTCTTGTCAGGTAGTCACCACTCCAGAAAATCACGTAACATCTTTGCTCACACAATTTTTGGGACATCTTGTCTGTACATAACCTCAGTCTTGACAATGAAGCATTCTGTCGTACTATTTTTACCTTAATTCTAATGGTACCGATTCAAGTGTTCTCCAAGCTTTACTCATGATTATCCTCTTCTGCTTTACAGCTTCAAGAACACTAACCCGTTTTAGTCCTGGGGACAGCAAGTCACAAGTAAGCTACATGAAAACATACTGTGCTTTCTACCACTAATTTTTGTCCACATTTATTTATGAGTAAAACAAACAGCAAACATTACAGCAAAGGGGACATTCAGGCCCAGATTAAAAAAAAACAAAAAGAAGAAAACAGATGCCTGACTAGATTCTGAATTTAGGCACCTCAAGATTGCTGACAAAGTACACAAAAATAAGTGAAAGTGATGAGCATTTCAGCAAACTTCGTAAGTGCATTTCAGTATTTATTTAGATGTTTTAAGCTTTCGCACTAGATTTTACAAGCTGGTGAACACTGGCAAAAGTATTTCTCCCACAGAACTATAACCACACATTCCCAAGACAGTATAAATATATGGTTGAACTAACATTAATACACATCACCATTTTATCAATTACATAATAAAACAAATTATCAAGTATCCAAATATTAAGTTACGCAGCTTTAAAGGCATACAAAATATTACAGAGGTCTGCCCAAGTCATAGCAGAAACTCAAGGAGGAAGAACAAAAAGGAAAGAAAAAGATCACACTCTCAACAAAGCAATAGTTGGTAAACAACTCTCAATAGGTACAGTAAAAGAAAACTACAAGATTTTTCAGAAATTTTTCTGATTAAGAATTTTTAGCTACAATAACAAAGCATTTCTACGTTTTAAAAAAATATTTACTAAAGTAAAGGGCATATTCTATACTTCCTGCACAAGACAAAGGCAACATTTTACTAGAAATATTAAATAGCCCCTCCCAACCTTTTCAGGCCCTCTGTTAAGTTGCACGTGAAGTGCCAACATTAATTTTACTGTAAGGCTTTTTGTCTGGAGACATTAAAGACTTGTGTGCTTCTGTACAATTTAAAAGATCTTCTACATGAATAACCAGAGTAATGACTTGGAATATGGAGAGGTTCAGGTAACAGAAAAGTACAGATGCAGGGGTAAAAAGTTGCTATAATTCATAGTATTAAAAAGACAGACTGTGCAAATCCTGATAATTCTAGTGCGATTGTGGGAGACAAAACATACAGTGAGCAGGCAAGACTACTTTAGAGGCCATATTCTTCAATATTGAAATGACTGTAGAAAAAAAGATAGTAAGGTCCAGATACGCTGGTAGTTCTCACATCATCAGAACTACGCTCATTTTAAGGAAAAACATGTAGCTGATATGCTGGGTATTTTGGCACCTAATCTCTCTACAGATTGATTTATTTTAGTACCCCAATTTTTAGTAGTTGAAACTAGGTAAGACTCAATGGCATGATTAAAGGATATTTGATCTGATAATTAATGAACAAGGAGACAGCTCAGAAACAGGGTACAGCAAAAACATTTACTGGGTCTCCAAATAGATATTTATCTAAACATAGAAGTTGCATTTCTACTGAGCCTTTAGCCTAATAAATACTCCTAAGGAGGCTTCCTTTACTACTAAAAAATACCATACTGATGTCTTTGACATGCTGTCTGCTTAATTCTAGTTTCCATCCTTTATTCCCAAAGAAGTACTATAGGCTGTTGAGCTTTACTGAATACAACAATTATTTCGGTGACCATTGGAGTCTTTAAAGCGCAGACGCATCTTGGGGCGGTATTTCTCCAAGTACAGAAGTTGCTTGCTGTTGAAAGCTCCACGCCGCTTCCTAGATGAAAAAAAAAACAAAAAACAGATTTGAAACAGGACTTTAATCTGCTGCCCAGTGAAATAATATCACCAACCAGAGAAAAATATTTTTATGCCACTTAAAAAAAGCCACCTTCAAGCCAAAGCTGTAACCAAAGTAGGGATAATTGGAAGTTAAGTGCCAGGAAAGAGGGTGGTAGCTTCCTTTCACAAATACCTCACTGGACCACATGCTCAAAGGAGTACATTGCATTTTAGACAAGTTTTCTTGCATACAATAAGTAAAAGCCAGAGATCAGATATATTCAGATCTTTAGAAGAAACTTCAAAGGAAGCTACAGAGAAGATGCAAGATAGTCTTTTTGAGAGCTGAAGTTATTAATTCTCTTAAAATAATTACGAAGAATACAACAATAAGAAAGTACATAAACATTTAAAGTCCCATAATAAGATGCTGGACAGAAATTGAGTTTTCTTTGTTTTCTCAAACTGTAGGCATGTGAAAAAAGGTACATGTTGGCTGACTGTTTGGAGTATGTACCTGGCTTCCTATTCCTCATTGCATATACAACCAGTACAAGCTGAATTTAATTCTTCAAAGGCCTGGCAATTATGCAAGAAATATTTTGTCATTGTTTATAATGGATGCAGCTTCTTTTAACTATAGCTGAAATCTGAGAAATTAAAACACTGAGACTAAAACTGTTCTCAGCCAATTTACATACACTGATTAGAAAATTCAAGGAGATACTTGCCTTCAGCAGACCACCAAAAAGGACAAAGGTATTCTGCTTTTCATATGTAAAATAAATAAAGAGAACTCTGCAAATCTAACTGAAAGTTAGGGTAGTTGTTAATGGCTGTTTTCATTTTTTTTAAACCTCAAGTAATTATGTACGGATTTTGGTTTCAACAGAAAAATACCCATTCCACAGGTCCAAGTCCTACAACACTGACTGTATGCAGTACAATTTCAGATGTACTAAATTAAGAATCTTACAAAAAAAAAAAGGCATCAAAGACAAGAATAACATTCAGAATTTCCTTCAGTGCCTAAGGATGTATCAACATACTGAATCTTGGGAACATCTACATGTTACCATCACACTTACTGTCTTATGAACTGCACTGCATCTTCATACTTCATTCCACATTCTATCAGTGCAAGAGCAACTAAGACTGGAGCTCTGGTTCAAAAAAAAAAATAAATTTAGTTTAGCTTTTGTCAAAGCATACTTATATAAACAACTTACTTTATTTTTTGCATATATTATGTTTCTTTGCTGGGAAAGAAGAAAAGGCAGAAGAGAAGGCATATCTACCTTCACTGAGACATAAAATCACCTGGTTTTGAGTTAGCCATTCTCATTAAACAGGCGTTCAAATTAACTCTGGTCAACCTTAGCTTTGTTCATCTGACTTTAAATACAGGAGAGGACAACAGAAATAAAGTGCAAGGAATCTTTACCATTTGTTTCAAATCAATTTATTCTGAAGAGGAGCTGTGTATGGGTTTTTATTCTCCAAAATGAATCATCATTTAGAAGCAGTCAGGATGCCAAACCAGAAGTCAGAAGAGGGATCAAGCTCCGTAAGAACTGACAAATCCTACAACTAGTGTCACAAGTTTTGGAAATAGATGCAATCCACAGGCTGCTGCACTCCCCTGAGGATTTCCTTGTTTGCCATGGTGCTTCTCCTCTGACAGAATCAATTTTCAGTTACAAAAGCTTGACTTAAATCAAACTCAAATACATTAGCAACTTATGACTCAAAAAAACCCAAAAAATCCACAAGACAAAACCTCACGCCACACAATAGCAAGAGACTTGTGCATGTAGTAGTAATTTTAAGTGGTTTCTTATGTTCAGGGATTTAAAAGAAAACTGACATGACAGAAAGCTAGGATCGTCTTTTCAACTAATTAACTGTCCCGTTTTGAGGAAAAACCAACCGGGTATCATTCTAAGCAGCAGAAGAGGACTTGTTTTGGTAACAGTCATCACTGCAGTGAACTTCATTATGTATGAAGCCATAATGCAGTGGGATAAGCCAGGCTTATGGACAAGACCAGAAGCCTCATTTTTTTAATTGGACAATACTGAAATCCATGGCTAGACTATAGCAATGCCTTTTTGAACAGATCTAGTTCCGAGGTAGTCTAGAACAGCAGAAATAACATTGTTTTCTCACAACTGTTAAAATTCTATTCAAGAGAGTGGCAGCAGACAGAAGGAACAGTACTAAGAGGAGAATATTTAGAATTATCCCTAAAAATTTTCATGTCACTTTTAGAAATGAAACAAACAGCTTTGGGACTTTAGAAATCACTTTTCATCCCTCAGATAGCTGGAGGATGAAAGCTGGTCTTGATGTGCCAGCACCACCCACTTGTTTGGAGTTAATGGCTACAGTGCCCTTGGTTCAAGGAGACTGGCAATATTGCTGAAATGGAGATGGAGAGAAAGCAGGCAAGTCACAAAACCCCAAATTCACTAGGGAAAAAATAGACAAAAAATCTCAATAGAGTACTCATCAATACACTCGGGAGAAGAATATACTTGTTAGCTTAATTCTGTAGACTTTGTGAGATCTGTGACCAAAGCATGATCTTTTGACCTAAACATCTTTAATAAATACATACAGCAGTTCCCTGCTATCTTAACTACTTTAAAGCAAAGGTCATTCCAATACTGGATATGTTACTATTTCACATTTGCCTCTAATAAAACTTTTGCACTAGATCTTACTAAGTCTGTCCAGGGATGACTGTTCAACAAATCCTTTAAAACTTCACCCACCTTCCAAGACCAGCAACACAGTGAACAGCAATACAACAACCAGGTTCTTCACGAAATTTAACTTTAAGGAGGTTCAGCCAATCATCAACAATCTGGTTGGATGGTGGAGCACCGTCATCAAAGGGCCAGTCCTAGAATACAGGATGACAAACACAAAAAGACAGAATTCTTTTAAGTTGTATGCAGAGGCAAAAAAAGGAGGGGACACAGTGGACAAAGAGCTGAGGAAACCACCCAAACCTACAATTTTCTAATAGTCTAACTATTGCATATAATATTATAAATATATTCCTCTCCATCAGTTTTCATTGATCACATGACTTAGCTCAAAACAGAAGTTTTTTCCTGACAAGAAAAGATATCTCCACATATTTTTCCTCCACCAGTTGCTGGAATACACTCATAAAATCAATAAGGTGGTGTCAAATAATCTTTTTGGGGAAGGGGGTAGAGTGAAGAGGGAAATATGTTGGTTTTGAACTCTGCTTCTACACTACTTACCAAAACCTGAATGCCTTCTTTTTCCACCGGAGCAGTGTCATAAGTAGCTTCACACACTCTTACCACTGTGGTAACACCGTATTTCTTAAGTTCCTAGAGTGAAAAAAAAAAAAAAAAAAAAAAAAAAAAAAAAAAAAAAAAAAAAGCTGTAGGGGTAAACTAGCTTCACTTACCATTTAATTTTCTTGATAAGCTAACTTAGTAACTCATTCCAAAACTTTCACTAGCAAAACTCATGCAAAATGCTTGCCATCATGCAGACACAGAAAGGTGAAATGACTAAAAATTTGTGTGCTAATACCAGATACTTTAGGCTGTTCTGCAAGCATAGTCTTATGTGCAGACTAAGTTTTGTTATATCAGATCAGACTTTCTTTTAAAATCAGATCCTGATAAATATTGATTAATCAAGTAGTCCATCTCCAAAAGATCATTTGTTTTAAGGGAACAGGAAGCTTCCTGGTTTGCAAAGCTACATACTTCACTAGAAGCATTCTGAGCAAAGTTCAAATCTTCCCCCCCTCTCTCTCTGCTTAAAGCAAGTGGTTTGTTAGACCACTTACTCTTAAAGACTTACAATCACAGGACAATAAATTATTCCAGTTCCTGAGTTGTCATGACAAAATTTAGCTTTCCACTTTGCTATTACCCTACATTAAAAAAAAATAAAAGATCAATCTTTCTTCATTCTCCCTACAACAAGTATCATTCACACTGCACCTTTAATGATAATGACTGAAGCATAGCCTAGGCATACCTGGTCTTCTTGTGAGAGTACAAAGGCAAGCAAAAGTTATCTCATTCTGTTTCCTGTAAATAATCCTGTACCGAATGCAGAATTGAGCTGCAGTACACCTAAAATCTTGCTAAGTAGGGACTTAGCAAACTTGGATCTTTCCACAAAGTAGCTCTGCAAGGAACTTATCAGCACACACACACACTTTGTACAACCATGCACTTTATAGTTCCAACATGCTAAATATGTTGATTTAATATGGTAAGTTCAGTACTAGCAATATACACCATGCCACTGGCTTTAGTCAGTGGCATGTACCAAAGCACAAAGTAGCTCCAGCAGCTCTGGGTGCAGAGTAAGCCTATTGCCACAAATTTCACTGAAGGAGACGCTATGACACAGAGGATCCTCTTAAGCTACACTAAAACCATGACCAGCTAACAGTGAAGGAAGCTAGGCAGTGAAAGCATATTGCAATCCTGTTCCTAGGCTTCTGGCCCACAATATGCATCACTATGCAGGAAGTGCAATGAAATGTTACACCACTTCAGCCCAATCTGAATGTGAGCTCCTACCACTAAGAGATGTTTGTATTGTTCTACCCATAACTCTGCTAGATAATTCCTGTTTTCAGACCTAAACAATGTACTTAATGTACCATGTACTAGACAGTAGAATTATTGCTTTATTCTCAGAATTACATTTGTGAAGGCCAAAGTATGTCTGCAGATCTTTAAAGCACACTACCAATACTTAAAAAAGAAAAATCAATATACAGTCTCAGTACCTCCTCATATGGCTTTTGCAGCAGTTATCAGCTAGTAAAGGCAATTATAAATATAGTATGCTGTTCGGGGATTAAAAAAATATATCAGTAAGAATTCTGTACCAGCCTTACCTCTATAAATTTGTTTAAGGTTGCATTGGTTGGATTATGTGTGATCAGGAATCTCATGTTCTTGTAGGTGATTTCCACAGGAGCTGGGCGGTTCATTCGGGCCATATTGATTTAGTTAAACATGCAACAAGATTATGAAAGGATTAAAAAAATTCTAATACAGAAGTGATGTAGAGAAACTGAAGTCTACTTCACTATACTCCACGTGAAATTCTCAGTGCTTGGAAGTATGAGGTTGGGAGCAATGGGAAATGAAATGAACCTCCTAACAAGAAGCAGCAATTCTTCAATCCAGTAATACTGAGGCAAAAGAAAGGCAGTGCACTGAGGTTTACCCCATCCAGGTCTGAATTCCGTTGTTAAATGCTCTGCCAATTTCAATTCAACACTTCTTATCCTGGTCAACCACTCTTAGGGGGGCTTCTTGGTGGAGTAGTAATGGATTTCTACAGTTCACTTGTCTGCATAGAGGTCGTGCTGTGCCTGGCAGTAGTCTCCACTGCCCTTCAGAAACTCCATAAATGTGTGACCAAGAACACCACAGAACTGCTGTAAAGAGAGGGGAAAAACGTATAATGAGTACAGGTGAAACAAGGCTATAAGACATCACGCTTTATAAAATGAAAAAAAATAAAAACACAGCAACTAAGCAGTTTCACAAGAATTAGGTTTGTGTAAGAATCCTGTTTCCTTTCTTAGCATGGATTACTAGAAAATAAATATATTTACTTATTAGAAAGTTCCCGTGTAGGGTTTTTGCAACACCAAATCCTGTAATGTATTAAAATATCAATTTCAGATGTGCTAAACACGGCAACAAGTTTTAAGAACCCCAGTATTTATAGAGAGAATAGTTCTTCAGGATACCCATACAAATGCCTATTCCATTTTGAATTGAGAGAAATCACAAGATCTGCTAAAGTTACAGTTCCTAAAGTTACAGAAAAAAATGCATATAAATCCACGTGACTCAAATAGGCGGCTTTGAAAGCAAATGCAGACTTTGCGGCCTAACAATACAATGTGAGCTTTTAAACAGAGGCTTTTGAGGCACAGATTTCTAACTAAGGAACATTTCACACACTAAAGGCTGAAGACCAATGGCAACTTTCACATGCTTGAAATCTTTTTACACCATGACTTCATTAATATATTGAGAAAGCAGTAATGGTCTAGCTAAAAACATACATAGGCAAGTTTATTGAACAGGCCATTCCTGTCCAGTGGTATGCTACTTAGATATGGTTAAATTTATATATATAATTACTGCAAGAAACTACCAGGAATTCAGACAGCAAATGAACTGCTCCAAGTTGTGTGTTTATTTGCAGATGTTGCAAATGAACCACACATATGTGTTTTTACACACTGCAAAACCCTTACAGCAGATGTGTTAAGTTTTGTGCCCAGCTACTCTACCAGTATTACTGCTTATACCTGTCTAGGGAACAGGAGGAAAGAAGAGGGGAGTTCTGTTTCCCAAAAGAGAGGTACAAAGTTAAACCACATGTCCACTAAATACACTTGGGTATTAGAGAGAAACATAATCAATCCTACAAATACTTAGCAGAAAAAATTATTTCTGTTGATCAGCCAACTGATCAACAGTTTTCAGACAGCTTCCTGGTAAGAGTTTTAATGTGCATGTTAAGTCACATTGCATTTGTAAAAAACAAATAAACAAAACAAAGAAACACACAAAAAAACCCCAACCTGCTAACAAACAGGAGAATGAAGTTAACAGAAAGAAACTAACATGACAATTTCACACCCACTTTGCTGCCATTCCAGAGACACCACCATCACTACATCACAGTGATGTAGACTGTAGGATTAAGTTTGCAAGCTACTTGTAAAAAGAAGCTACTTCAGTATTTACCTTTAACAACTTGAGAGAGTGCAAGAACTCTAAATATAATAGGAATGGAAAAGGAGTAAGAAGGATCCTCTTCAGTCAAGGGTCAACAGAGTAACAGGAACCAGAAGAATTCAGACTCGGAAGAACTCCAAGAATCACCATCTGACTCACCAGCCATGCCCTAGCAATGTGGCAAGTGTGCATTTAAAAGCCCCCTAGGACCAGATCTAGGGAACAGCTAAAATAGCAACTGAAAAAAAAGAACTGAAGGTAACTTATTTAAAGTCACTTTCAATTAGTTTAAAGCAGAACAGCAAAAAGGGACAGGACAGCTTTAAGCAGATATAGCTGCACAAGGTCTTGTACTGCTTTTTGTGCTGCTCTGGCAGATCTTATATCAATATCTTCTTAAGACTGCTAAGAATCATAGACAGACCCTTGCCCTGTTAAAGGATGAGGGAGTGAAGGCTGTCAGAAACACAAATGCCTGCAAGTGAGCTTGAGGACAAAGAATGGAGTCATTAGGGTGAAAACCTTTCAACTGGCAAAACAGATTTTGGGGAGAAAAGAATATTTAACATGTCACCATACTAGGGCAGGGAGGAAGAAAGAAGTAATCAGGTTTCATCCAGTCTTCTAGGCGAGCTGCCCTTAGTCTGCAAGTAGGAGTACTCAAGATACCAGACAAACCAGTAAACATGGAAAAGGATAGGCAGCAATTAGTTAAGTAAAAATCCTTTTTAATGCAGATTGCTAATGACATTTTAGAAAGTGGGTGCACAGTTCAAATTCTTATACAAAGCAGAAGCAAGTAGATTATGCAATGTTACATTTGAGTTCCATGTGTTATTAACCCTTACAAAGGAATTCATTTTGTTAATTACTGACTTAACAGTCAGTATTAGACACATCAGAACCTTAGTAATTCACACATCTAAGGACCTAACCAAGCATGTACTTAAGCCTCACTGTTTGCCTTGGCAACTACTGCTGCCACACTACAGAGGACCAAAGCTCACATTTTCCTTTGATGTGAATGCCATCACTTTATCACAAGCAGGAAAGTTTCACAGGCAGATCAACTCCTTTAGGCAGCAACACAGTGTACTATCCCAAGAACAGCTTTGCCAACCTAGTTTCATTCTGTTCTGGGAGTCAAATAAAAATTAAAGATGGGTAGTACACGGGCATGCTGTTTCTGCTATGCAGTTAAGCCAGAGTACAAGGCTTCATCCACCTTCAGTACAAAGACCTGGAAGTTGAGAAATCAGCTATGAAAATAGTGTTGTAGTAATTATGATGAACTCGGGCTTTGATGCAACTCAAATGATGTAATGAGCTTTCCTTGAAATACAGCTTTAAAATTATTATATTGTCTCATACAGTTTTGGTAGGTAAGCTATCAAAGCACTCAAGACAGTGCATGAAAGCAAAGAGTTGCATTTGTGAAATTCAAACATGTAGTGTTAAAGGCAAAAGGTTCTTTAACAGAGTAACACCAACTCATTGTACCATCAAGTTGGGTACCCCAGCATGTTCTTTTCAATTTACATTTAATTTTCCTTGAGGAAATTTAATACTGAAGAATTTTGGAAAAAGTAGCAGTTTCCATCCCAACAGAAACCAAAATAAACTTGGAAAACAAAATAGGGTTAATATGCCAGGACCACCTATTGAGAGAAAGTAACCTGTCCACTACAGCTGCATTAATTATGATTGTATGATCTAATACAATTCAAACTAGGAGTAGTCAGAGAATAGTCTAAGCAGGAGGAAGGCATTTTGAAAAGGAAGGCTTTAATTAATGCCCTTCTCTGGGACAGAAAGCTGAAGGACGTGTCATCACTGACAAGCAGATTAACAGGTGGTTTATTTGGGGTTTGAAACAATCACTCATGTCTGACAAAAATGGTTTATGAAAGTAATCTCTTAGTTCATTATTGATATGGGGAATGCAGAGAGGTGCAAGGTTATCCCAGGCTGCTGATCGTCTGATTCACAACTCAGTAGCATCTTGAAAAGCATGCAAACAAAAGCACTTGTAAATATATTTATATGGCACTCCACCTTCAGAAAATGTGCAAGATGATTCATGGTTGCTCAATTCACCTGGTCACAGACCGAAAACATTTATACCCAGAACCAACTATGTGGTCTCACATTCTTTTAAGTCAAGACCTGACACACACTCATCTACTGAAACCACAGGACTAAAACTAGAAAACAGAAGTAAGTTTCACGACAACTTGAGAACACCTGCAAGGAAGTACATTGTTCTAACCTACTACCCAACAAAAAGATACTGAATGAAAAATACCTTCAACTTCTCTTACTATTCAAGGCCTCAGTAGCAACTGCCAAAGCAGACAGGGAAGAGTGGGAGGGTAAGCAGTACAAACAGTGAAGCCATTACGCAAGGTAGAGGCACACCTTCATAAAGGTACTCTTGACAAGATGCACCTCCTATCGACAGGGCACATAAATGCCTGATATGCACAGTGATAACACTCTCCATTTTGGACCATGAAAAGTAACCCATTGCCTATGAAAATACATTCATATCTCACCAATGGGAAGGGAAAATCCAAAGGTTTATCATAAATTTGTTGTGACATGCTCTATGCCGGAAGGATATTCTTGTGGTTCAAGTATGCAGTGAAGGGGGAAGAAAAAATTATCTCAAAACTTCCTGTATAAAAAGTAAATGCAACTTTGAGAGATGATGAAACTGAGACCATGTGATTTGGTTCGAAGTTTTTCGGCTTTGGACCACAAAAACAACATGCAAAGAAGCCTTAACAGATATTGGAAAAAATTAAACATCACAGAAACCAATCCATCCCCTTATCTAGCACTTCCTACTGAGTTTCTAAAAGCAAGGAATCTCCAAATGACTTAACACTGTCACTTCAATAGCAAACTACATAAATCCTGTCAGTCTATTAAAAAAACATTATGTTTTAAGTAATAACATGAGAAATATAGCACATACAGTAAAAAATGCATGTATTTAATCAAATTTAATTAAGCCATGAATGCCTAACAAAAAGTTGCAACTGAGAAGAAAGCAGTAAGGACTTCCATTTAACACAGAAATATTTCTTGTATTGATCCATTAGAGTGAGTTTTAATTTTCTGAAGAAGGTGACAGTCTGTTGTTTATGGTTTAGTAATACCCTTATCTGGGTCTTTTGGTTAATGTTTAAAAGAAGTGATTGCTTACAGTCAGCCTACACGCTGGGACAGACCTGGCATTCTTATATGGTGTGTATTTTGTCAGAACAGGAAAGTTTCACCTGATAGAAGTTATTAGATAAGGCTAATTTATATTTATTTACTGTCTTACTGACACATTTAGTTTCAGTAAGACAATGAAATCCTGTTGCCTTGGCTCTTGTTGTATCTGTCATGCATTTTTATTTCTCGTTTGCACATTTCCTCTCATGGCTGTGCAATTTCTGTATTATCTCCTCCACACTTTCCCCCTGAAACAACTCTGTTCTTGTAAGACAATTTCAAAACCCTTCGCTGTTTCATCACTGGAATAATATGGGCTGACATTTAGTTGTAATCTTCAGGTTTCTTGATTTGGCAGTTTTATGAGATTACAAAGAGACAGGGTTCATACTTCTGAGTCACTGCTTTCGAAAGACTCAGCAGATGCAGGTAGACATATTGGAAAGTTGTCTCCCGCAGAAATAAGAAAACAACGGATTAGAGGACCTTCATGCCACCAAAACTGTACAATTGTCAGCTCATAATACTTGCTATGTGCATAGCTGGCTACCAGTGAGCAAACAATCCTGCTTCTATTGTCGTAGACGACTTGATATTGTTAATTATTTGTCTTTCTTGCTTCCCTGCTTTTAGAGGGCATACTACCACCAGTAAGCCATGCATTGTTTGATTTTTTTCTACTTAAATACACACTGTGCTCTGCAGTCACTGATGTTACGCAGCACAGGCACCGAGATTACTAGGCGAGTTAAAAAGAGGAAAACAAACCAAAAACCGGCAAGCAAAACCTTCCAAAGCTGAACTGTGATCCTCCTCCAGAAGAAAATGCCTTCTTTTACAAGACAGATGGCAAGGTCTTGAAAGCAGTTTCGGTCAAAACTAAGGTATTTGACTGTATTCGTGAGCTTTTGAGGCTTAAGGTAGATTGTTACACAAACATCCGCTTCAATGTGTACTTAATGACTCGTCTGCGGACTTCTCCTGCCGAACAATGCCGGCTGCACAACCGAGTTCGGGCATACCCCACCTCTACTGCATAGAGCTCATTTTGGAAAGGACTCACGTCCTCGCTCGCAGCCGGCACTGACTCCCCGCCCGAGTACGCCGGAGACAAAGCAGCCGCCCGGCCGCCTTCGCCCCGGCCGCGGCCGCGCACGTGGGGCCGCGGCGGGGGGCGAGCGCCGGCCGCGGCAGCCAAGCCTGGCAGCCAGCCTGGCAGCCAGCCGCCCACGGGCAAGCCCCGACTTGCCCGGACACCCCCGGGCTACGGCCGCCCCGCCGCCGCGCTCCCAGCCTGTCTGTCCCAATCTCTCGCCGCCGCGGAGATGCTGTCCCGGCCGTGACAGCGCCCCGCGGGCCAGGCCGGGCCGGGCCGTCGCCCCGACTGCGGCGGTCACGGGTTCGCATCACGCCGCGATCAGGCTCCCGACGCGGAGCCATCTTGTCCCCCGGAGCCGCCGCCCGGCTCAGCTTCCACCCGGCAGGGGGCTCCCGGCACGGCCCAGGGCGCGGAGCCACGGCCGCGCTGCCCTTCCCGGCGGGCGGCCCAGCCTGGCCCGGCGGACTCAGCCGCACAGAGCCCGACAGGGAGAAGGCCGGGCCGGCGGGCGGGGCAAGCGGCAGCCGAGCTCACAAAGCCGCTTTGTGCCCGGGCCGGGCCGCCCAGGAGCCGTGAAGAGGTCGCCACCTCCTCCTTTCTCGGTGGAGGAGGAAAGAGGGGCGCCAGCAGGCGGGGGCAGGAGAGGGGCGCCGGCGGGGAGGGAGGCCGAGCCGTGCCGCAGCCGGGCGGGCTCGACTCCCCAGCGGCCCGCCCGTGGGGAGCCGCAGCCCGGCGCTTCGAGAAGTCGCCCGCAGCCGGCGCGGCCCGAACGACAGAACAAAGAGACAACATGGAGGAGATGGGGGAGAGGGGGAGTACAGGCGCAGTAGCCGGGAGGCCACCAGGGCGAGAGGCCAGGGCGGGGGGGCGCGGGCGGGCGGCACTCACAGGAATATGGTTACTCATTGAAGACTGTAGCCTGATCATACAGCCGGGGTGCGGGCGCCACCGCCGGGGGCAGGAGGAGCAGAACTAGGAGGAGGAAGAGGAGGAGGCGCTGGAGGCCGCGGAGCTGCCGGCGGGGGTTCGGCGGCGGCGGCGGCGCGGGGAAGGACCATACAGCGGCTGCGGCGGGCGGGCGGCTCTGCGGGCGGCGCCGGGCGGACGCGGCTGCACCAGGAGCGACACTCGGCGCCGCCTCCCGCACGAGCG
>VZUI01063480.1:0-32983 GCA_013401135.1 Cettia cetti | reverse complement strand
TAGAATAGAATAGAATAGAATAGAATAGAATAGAATAGAATAGAATAGAATAGAATAGAATAGAATAGAATAGAATAATGAAGCTCCAGGTCAGTTTGGACAGAGCTTTGAGCAATCTAGCCTATAAAAGATTAAAGATGTCTCTGTCCATAGCAGAGGGGTTGTCCACAGAGGCCCCTTCTGACCCAAACCACTCCTGGATTCTATGATTAAAGGACTTCAACTTTATGTGAAAAGCTGGGAAAATAAGAAATTATGACAACTACCTCTTTCTTCAGTAAAAATATTGTAGGATTTCTAGTTCTATCACCAATGTTTAAGGCATCCTCAGAATAACTTGTCATCATATTAACTTTTCTTTGCTGTCTTCAACTACTGAATTTTTCATCATACTGGGGTGTGCTGGTCCGGTCTTTGTAAGCATCAGTGATAACAATCTAGAATCACACAGGATGACAGTTGGGAGAAAACTGATCTACCTGTCTTCTGTAATAATGTATTGACACTTGTGAGGTGACTAAAATGTGTGCTGCTGTATCTATTGGCACAATTACTGTTTTCAAAATAAACTGAAGAAATGCAAGAAACATTTGAAAAGAATAAGAAATTTTGAGGTTAAGGGAACTAACATTCTGAGCTCTCTATATTGTGATGGTATTATTGAAGGAGCTAGAGAAAGTGGTTTGCTTATTGAGGAGAGCCTAACAGGAAATGTAGGGCGTAAATAATAAGGACTTACTGCATTACTTAAAAGGCAGATGATGCAAACACAAAAAGAATGAATGACACATAGAAGAAAAACTTCATAGAGGAAAAAAATGTGTTTTCTTAGTCAGCACTAAAACACAGAGCCTGTAAGGTCACTTGAGTCAAAGATTTAAAGAAGCATCCAACAACCTGCCTGGAAAGTTCAAGCAAGTCAAACTTCTCACACAGCAAAAAGACAGAAATCATAATGTGTCAAAAATAAGTTGTCATGTGGGGTCAAGGGATTAAAGAACGAAGTACCGATGGAGAAGTGATCAGCATTGTGCAAGAGCTTGAAAACTTTCAATTGAATAACTGAATTTCTAGTATATTATTACAGACAAGGCAAGATTTAGCTAGAAACCAGAGTTTATGAATAAGGGCAAAATTACACACTTTTTTTTTCTGTTGTTTTTCTTTACTGCTGCTTCATTTACAGATTCATTTAACAGACTGTGGAATTACAGGTTCTTCTTTGGTGGACCTACACCTTATCTCTACCAAATAGATTTATCTAGCTGGTAACATTGTTTACAGACTCATACTTACAAATGTCAATCCCTATACCTATGCCTAGATAAATTCATATTTGCATATCCAACTAAAATCAAGAAGGATGAAATAGAAAATGCAACAGCAATCAAATGCCATTTGAACAGCCATAGGAGAAAGGCTGTCAGGATTGAATTCTATATGGAAAGGGAGAATGTCAAAAAGGTTCTAGATTCTCTATTTCTCTTTCAATACTCTGTAAAATGAGATTTATTTTAGAAAACTTAATATAGGCTCATCATCTTAAACATTATAACCTACAAAATCCTTCAGTTAAAAAAAAAAACAACTTCAGTATTTAATTTCCTATCAGACTGGATATTAGAAAAAGAGTTTCAACAAGTCAGGGTGGTGCCATTCCATTAACCCAAGGCCAAACTCTAGGAAGGCTGGAGATGGGTTCCCAGAGATCACATGCTAACAAATCACACTTATGCTCCATGTATGTAGATATAAAGAGCTGGCTGCATAGACCACAGACAGATGCACTCAGAGCACTCACAGAAGTGCAGACAGCAACAGTCCCAATCAGCTCCTCCTTCCAACTGAGCAAGAGGGTGGCCCATTAATGACAATACACGCAAATGTGTAAATTGAAACAGCCTGGTTCAGACCCATAGCCCAGCAAGTGCATTTGGATCTCAGGCTCCCCAGTTCCTGGCACTGGCATATACCATCCTCAAGACAACAGCCCCAGTGCAGCAAATTTCTTAGTCAACAAATAATTGTTTTTTGTTATCCTGAGCCCTTCATCACAACTTTAACAAGATAAAGAGTAGCATTTAGAAATAAAAGTGGGAGTGGAAGCGGAAGCTGTAGACAAAAGTGATATCAAACTAGCACTATTTTCACAAAGGTATTAAGTCTGTTTATTCGTGCCCTTGGTTTTCTTCCACTAAAATCAATAGCAAAGACTACATTCATTTCTGTTGCCCTACACTAAGAATACACAAAATATTCTGTTAACAATGTTGTTCAGACAGTAACACTTGACAGTTTGGTAAATCTCTTTGGCATTTTGCTTTTTCCAGATTAAGAAAGTTGTAAAGGTATTTTAGCATGCAAATTTGTATTACTTGTTGATGATAAAAGAATAATTTTAAAGGAATATATTAGATTTTAGACATTAGTGATTTTTATACAAAATATAAATGATATGGAATATTTATATAAATTTGCTTTTCAAAATTATGGGCTTGCTTATGTAGCAAGCATGATAAAATGTGCATACACAGAGTGTGATGAAGATTACCTGAGGAAATTTCCTCCTGGCTGTTTACCAGGATAAGAAAAAGCAAAACATGAATAATCTCCAATTCATTTCTTATTTAAAGGAATTTCATTTCTATGGCTAGCCTATGTTTCCCTCTATAACAAAGGACATGCAGAACAAATCAGTGTCTGGTTCTTGAGATCATCCTTTCTAGGATATGTTCGTAAACTAATTACTAAGCTAAACAAATTAGTGAACTAAATTGATTTAGATATGAAAGTACCATTTCTTCCTTATAAAAAATATGTTAGTTTAGTTACTATTTAACAAAGATAAGAGGGTATTTTTTTTCCTGTATCTGACTTCCAGAAGAAACTAACTACTCCAGCTGTTCTCAGAAATATCTCCATAATTTCAAATTGAACTGAACTAATTTATAAATTAAGTAGAGAATCTACAGTGTAATTATGCAAGAATATTTTTCATCAGCATTACTGAAAAAATCACCCAATATTTTACAGGTAAAAATACAGATAAATTCAGATTCACTTCCTGAAATGTGAAGTTCAAGCTAATATTCCATACAGTTCAAGGATCATTCACTTTGTGATACCCTCACACTTAAAATCAGGATATTCCTAGCAAAGGTGATTTTTTTTTTCAGTTTTTGCATGAAAGAGAATCTTGGGGAGCAGTTTATTTAGTTAGTTTTTTCCCCTTTCCATGAAAAGAGGTCAAAAACTTTGTGTGGGCAGAGTTATCCCTCTAGAGAAGAAAGAGCCACATACAAATACAGCTTTTAACTGAGTGAATGCTGAGAGCTTCTGCTGACTCTATTGAAGTCTTAACAAACCAAACAATGAGTCATGATTTTGTCCAATTTAATTTGAAATGGAAAAGCTTTATATGGTCTGGTCACCATTTTCATCAGCTACACTGAACTCCAAAATATGTACTCATACTGGTGATCTTACCCATATGACAAAATTGAAATGAATCAGTGATATTAATAATATAGTCATTACCAGCAGTACCTCATTTTTAATCTAAAAAACTAAAATTATTACATGTGTCCCCCCATTTTTCTTTCTCACATTAAACTGAGAGTATTCTCTTCTTTAACCATGATTTTAACCAGAAAGAATATCCTCTAGATTTTTCTTTGAAACAGATATCTTTTTTTTTCTAATAGCAGGTATTAAACCCCTAAAGCCAAAACTAGTGTTTGTTGGTTGGTCAAAGATTTGATTTCCAGGGAAAATATATAGGAAAGCTGCCTGCAAAGTAAGTATTCTTTTTAATGTTCATCTTCCAGTACAGATCATTATGGTAAGATTTTATCAATGTTGTTTGACATGGTGAGATCATAACTGAAAAAGGTCATTACTTGGGATTCTTTGGCCTGATTTTAGTCTTAACTGCAGTTCCTGTATGCAAAATGTTAAATAATCAGTAGAAATTAAAAAGTATAAGATGGAAGCAGATATGTGTGTCAATCAGTTGTTCACACAGACACCCGCAAATGTACAGAGCAACAAAAAAAAAAAAAAAAAAAAAAAAAAAAAAAGAAAAAAAAAAGAAAAAATTCAATAGCCTTTTGTGTTCAAGAGAAAGAATGAAAGAATGTCATTTTGTCGGCAGATAGACTTTTGAAGACTATTTTAAACAGCTTTCCTCATTGGGTTAATTTAAAAAAAAGTGAAAATACAACAGCAGAAAATTCTTGTATGGCCATTGAGCCTTTAACAGAATACAAAATAAGAGAGACGTGGTAATATTTTTTTTTTCTCATTTACTACTATGAGTAGTAATATTTCCACTGTCTAGAAAGCTTCAGGTCTTGCATCATCCCATGAAATAGGTTTAAACTATGTCTTGAAAGAGAGTAGGTTGTAATTAATTTTTGGTGTGCCTTTCAAAAACGTTGCTATACAAAGGAAAAAAAAAAAGCAAGAAAGTAAGAAAGCAAGAAAAGTCTTTCAGAGAAAAAGTGCTTCTCATTCTTATAGGATCAGCTATGTGATATGTGTAAATGATTGCTGCATATACAGTAAAATGTGTATTGTTATGCCTCGAAAGTACATCACACCAAGCGTACCCTTTAAAATAAAAGAAGAGGAAAGAAACTACTAGAAATAAGCAGGGAAACATACTGGACCATGTGAAAACATATGTAGCAATACCAGAAGGTCTCATTGAAATAGTTTTGTATAAATATTTTTGTTTAAAATGGTTCCAGCTCTGGATTGTGTTCCTATCACTATTAGCTAAGCTCCATAAAGTGCTAAATAGCAATTTGTTCTAGCTGAGAAAATAGTCTAATAGGTTCCCGTTTGATATGTGTGGTTCTGAGCTAGCATTTATGTGTCAACTTGGCCATAAGGTCTACAGAGAATTTCAGGACAAAATCCCATTTGAAATCAAAGAGATGAGATATCAAATCATCCTGACTTTCCCAGTACCTCTCTTTATTGTTAAGTTAATATCTTAATCACTAGTAAGTCAACAAAAAACAAATCTTCATAGCAGAACATAGGAAGGAAAATGAAATGCCCTCAAATTCTTATAGAGTTTAAGATTCAATATCAAATCCAAAATCAACCTTCTGATTCTTATTTTTACTTGTTACGGACTTTGTCCTTTACTTTGAATCATACATACATATGATTCTGTATTTTCTCAGCCTCAATTTAAGTGGATCATGAGGCCTGTGAAATTAGATTATTTTAAGAGTCAAAGTAAATGGTCTACCTGCTTTTTTTGGAATTAATATAGATGAAACTTATTTTTCCAAAGTTTTAAATTATAAAGTATGGAAGGTGAATGGTGCCTCAGCTCTTGAAAATTCTTTAAGGGATTAAAGTAATTAGCCAGAATTGAACTTCTATAAAGGTTTTTATATTCACTCCAAACAGAGTAGGAAAAGCCTAATGTTGGAAGATTTTATACTTATGCTTATTTAATTGACACATTCATTTAACATCAATTAATTTAGCTGATAACTATCTATTTAGAATTCATATGGGGCTAATTCTCCTCCAGGTTACATTGCTTTGAATTTGAGCAATGGCTTTCAAATTAATGGGCTTAGTCACATTAATGATGGTTCTTTATATGAATAATTCTTCCCAGAAATCCTGTCTTTAATTACAAATTTTTTAAAACACACATATATAGATATGTTTGTCTTTTAATGATTCTGTGATAATTTGACTTTACTGCAGGGAGATGTTATGGAGAGATTTCATTGAGTGCCATCACGTGGCATGTACAAGACAACCAGGGGATCAGGCCCAGCCAGAATGTGAAAGGCCGGTTCTTCTTCACCAACCTGATCTCCCTCTATGGCCAGGCGTCCAAGAAGGCCAATGGCATCCTGGTTTGTATCAGGCATACTGTGGCCAGCATGATTAGGGAAGGGATCACCCCTCTGGACTCAGTGAGGCCGCCCCTTGAATCCAGTGCTCACTTTTGGGCCCCTCATGGCAAGAAAGACATTTTGGTGCTGGAACACATCCAGAGAAGGGCAAGAGAGCTGGTGAAGGGTTTGGAGCACAAATGTGATGTGGTGCAGCTGAAGGAGCTGGGAAAAAATGCTCTGGGGTAGATCTTATTGATCTCTAAAGCAACCTGAGTTGAGGGTGTACTCAGGCAGGGTTTGGCCTCTACTCCTAGGAAATAAGAGACAGAAGGAGAAGAAATGACTCAGATTGCTTCAGAGGAAATTTCAATTGGACATTAGGAAGAATTTCTTCATGGAAAATGTTGTCAAGCAGTGGAACATGCTGTCCAGGGAAAGTGAACCCTTAAAAGGAGCAAAACCATAGTACAAAAAAATAGATTAAATATGTGTCTGTAAGGAGAGGGTTAAATACACAATGTATGCCTTAAACACTCATTTGGTGGTAAAATTTGCATAAAACACCACCAGTGCCTATGCATAAGGTTCAAAAAGGAATAAGTTTCAATTCTGGCCTTGTGGAGGTAGGACCAAACCTGAAAATGTTTGACTCAACTCCTCCATTATGGTGTGTCATATAACTGCACTAGTGCAAGAAGTGGGGTTACAAATAGGACACTTAATTTTGGAGTGTCCTGGGAAACCCAAAAATTTATCATATTCCATGTCTCTCTGTGCCTGAAATTGTTACTGTCTCTTTAACACCCAACTGTGTGGCCAGAAATGGAACTTCACGGCTGTGGGGTTTCTTGGTGTCCTTTTAAAGAGTAGGGGAAGGCAGTCAGAGTTCTCTTGCCTCTCTTGCCTCTCTCTTACCTTTTGGCTTTACAGGCAACTCTAGCAACTCTAGAAGCTGCATTTTGCAAGGGAAGACTATTTCAGAGTGAAATTTGCTACTCCTGTTGGTAGTGCAAAGCCAGAGCGGGTCCAGGGTAGCGGCACCACTCATTGGTGCTTGAGAGCTAGTTCTTTTTCCTCCCCACATAGGAATAGGGGCACAAGACAGCAGCACCAACGCTGTCCTGCAGGTGTCAGGAAGCTGCAAGTGGCAACAAAGACCACTCAAGCCAGCAATTTCAATCTGTCAGAGACTGGATAATTTTGAGGTCTTGAGAGAATGTGTGTGTCTGTGTGCATGTAGAATTCTAGAATTTTAGAAACAAGTGACATGGCCTCAAGTTGACTCAGAGGAGGTTTAGATTGGATTTTAGGTAGAATTTCCTTCTCATTTTGCATGCTTCCATTAATTCATTAAGAGATCACAAAGGAAGACAGGCAATTCATGAACAATAGTTCAGATTTTCATCTAGTTAACAGCACATGCAAATGTCATGCTTAGAAGTACAGCATCTCAAAACCTTTTAAGATAAAGAAAGTTGTTACAAAGGTAGACTACATGAATCACATTTAACTAGTGAAATTGATTATTTATAGTGGCAAAAAAAATTTCTGTTTTCTACTCCATGATGGAATGAAATATATAAATGACAGCAATCATAAGTTGATATTCCTCATTTTATAACTTGGACAGATATAATTGTGCAAGTAAAATCCCATGTGTAAAAGGAAAAATAGGCTCCTACTCTTTTTTTGTTTTGTTTTGTTTTTTTTTTTAAATATGGTTGTTTTACTAGTTGCATGACACAACCAAGTCCTGAATAAAATACTTCACAGTGCAATATTCTGTACAAGCCTCCTCCCTTCCTTATATTGGATTTCACAGTGCTTTTGACTAAAACCTTTTTCTGAGAACAGATTACCCCAAACCAAATCACTTCTTTCATACCAAAAAATCACTTTTCTTTACCCTCCATGAAATTTTGTTGTCTGCAGACTTTGGTTAAAAGATTACAGAATTGACAGATACATTACCTGTAAGTTAAAACTCTGCTGTTGCTGCCTATGTAAAATCAAATCAAAATTAGCAAAAGACTTACTTGTACTCAAGTACTTTTGTCTGGCAAGTGAAATATGATGAGTACTGGTCTCCGGGAAAAGAGCTTATTTTTTTTCCATGAAATTGAATTTTTGTCTTAGGTTGCAATGTAAGATGTAACTAAAAGTATGTATTCTATTATCATTTGTTAAAACCAGGTGGAACAGTATTCTTTATTTCTTCCATGCCTCATCCCTCATAACTCACAGGGGTGGTGGGGGTGGGACTCTTCTGTTAATGGGCCAGCTTTTTAAACCAGGTGGGGCAGTGTTCTTTATCTCTTCCATGACCCATCTTCCCTCCAGGGGAATATCTTCTGTTAATGGGGCATTAAGGCTCACCACATGACTGATAAAATTACATCATCCCATAGTGAGATGCTCCATGAAGGGGGAGGAGCCAAGCATTCCTACTTGGATAAAACCTGGGATTCAGAACACCAGGACAGCCTGTTTCCACTGGATTCCCAGAGGAAGACTGGACCCATCTTGCCAACACTGCACCCATCTCACCACCACTGTACCTTCAGAGGAAAAATTTACCCTTCTGGAGGATCAGTGCTTCAACAGAACCACATCTGTCACTCTAGGAGGACCATAGCCATGAACTAATTGGACTGCTTCCAACAGGGTGTCGGGTTATTTTCTGACTCTGTCAGCTTTTTTTTTTTTGGTTGGTTGTTTTTTTGTACTACTACATTTCTATTTTAATTTTCCTAATACGGAACTGTTATTCATATTCCCATATCTTTGCCTGAGAGTCCCTTAATTTCAAAATTATAATAATTTGGAGGGAGGGGTTTACATCTTCATGGGACACTCCTGCCTCTCCTGAAGACACCTGTCTTTCCAAACCAAGACAATATTCCACTGTCCAACATGCAGTAAAGATTGGTCCATGTTCTTATCAACAGTAATGCTAGGGCAAAGGGTGGAAGCAAAAGCATTAAATTCTGCCATGACTAGAAAATCGTGATTGAAGGAAGCCTTGATAGGCTCAGTAGAGTAGTGTAAGGCAAACAAAGAAATAGAATATGAGGAGTGAAAATTCAGATAGAAAAAGCAGCATCCCAGCAACTGATATCGTATAAATGCTTCCTGCTTTTCCATTACTTCATGCATAAGAGATCTGGCCTCAGATCTTAGTTCAAAACACTGACAGTATTGCAATGGGTATCAAAATGATATATTCAAAAGTGAGAAATACCAGAATAAGGAGTTGTTTCTTGAATTTTTCAGTTTTCAAATGAATGATCAGATTGCTCTAAGTACTGTAATATAAAGTTGTACCCTGCATGCTATTAAACCAAATATATGGAATGGAGAATTATTTATTTGAATTCCTTCATCTGATCCAAGGATAGGAATATTTTCAAATAGGATCACAGAGAAGAAATAACAACATAATCTTTAAAGAATACCTATGCAACAGAGGTCATATGAGAGACTGGGCAAGTCACCATCAGAGCTACACCATAATATTTGGCCTGTGGGGTTTATTTACTTAATAGTTAACATAGAGACACCATAGTGGTTTAATATATCAGCACCATAGTAAAGACACCACTGCCACAGTGGTAAAAGTGCTAGGAGTTAACAGCTACACCTGAAGTAGATTTAAAGCTGAGCTTTCAACAGATCAAGTAATCTTCAACACTTAGGGTATTGAATAATTCACACAATGCTTAATGTTCAATGAGAATTTTCAAAATTAATGGGAATTTTGTAACTTTTTCAGACACTTAATGTTTAAAATATAACACTCCAGAAAACTGTATTTTTAGAGCATCAATTTCCAAACCCACATGTTATTAAATTTAACATATGCACTAACAGACAGTAGGCTGGATCAGGATTTATCTCAAGGAACATAATAAAGTGCACTCCTGTCCAGACTGTCTTGTTCATACACCTTGACACTCACAAAGATCTTTCCAAAGGCAAAAATGCATTCTGAACAGTCTACTTTCATCATGCTGCTATGTCCATCTTACTATGTCTTTATAGCTTAATGAAAAGTGTTTCTGCAAGATAAATCGGATCCAGAAAATTGTATTACTTACAAAGAGAAGTAAGTCTGGAAACTTGTGTTACTTGGAATTCTAGTTCAGGCTTTTACAGTTTCATTTGAAAGTGCTTAATCTATTCAATAGAAGAAATGTAGGAGGCCTTTTGTATCTCTCTGATATGTGGCCATGACAACAGCTGACACAAACATCAGGTGATAAAGATCAGATGGATTATGTGAACGCTGCTTGACATTAGAAAATAAATACCTTCAGTATATATGACTGAAACAGCAGTCATGCTGCTTCTACTCTGTCTGTACTCTGTCACTTTCAGCTGAGAATCAGTTACCACGTGGCACATAGCAGTGATTTTACTGGGGCTGTGCAAGCTCAAATTTACCAGGCAACCATCACAAAGTAACAACCTTATGTTTCATTGTAATGACATTAACGTCCAGTGTATCATTAATAACCTGGAAGTTTAGAAAGATATACTGATTACTGGTTTTATTAATTAAGAAAAATAATAATGTCTTTTAACAGTCCCCAAAAAACAGTGAAGCCATTTGTCATGTTTTAAAACCAGACAGCAAGCAAAGACCGCACAGCCACTTGCTCAGTCCCCCATCAGTGAGATTGTGGAGAGAACAGGAAGGTTGACAGCTGGAAAACTGGTGTGTTGACACAAAGTTTAATGGGGAACTCAAAAGTCACTAATGCAAGCAAAGCAAAACCCAAGGAATTAATTCACTGCTTTCCATGGGTAGGCAGGTATTCAGCCATCTCCAGGAAAGCAAGGCTCTATCACATGTAGTAGTTACTTGGGGAGATGTTCCTCCCTTCCTCCTTCTCCCAACTTATACTCTGAGCATGATGGCATATGTTGTGAAATATACCTTTAGTCTTTGTGGGTCACCTATCCCAGATATGTGTCCTCCCTGACATTCTTGCAGTACAAATAGTACAAAAGGCCTTGGCTCTTTGGGAACCCTGCTCAGAAATAATGAAAACATCTCTGTATTATCAAACCTGTTCAATGCAAATGCAAAATACAGCCCCATACCACCCACTGTGAAAAAATTAAGTCCACACCAGCCAAAGCCTGCTCACAATTAAAGATGGCCACAGCAAATCCATCCCTTTCCTTCTGAAAGGAGTACACCTTTCCAGGCTGACTGCCTTGCCAGGTTTTTCAGCCTGAAAGCAATAATCAGTGTGACTATGGTAAATTTACTGACTTAGAGCCATGGACTTAAAACTTACAGACATAGGGCACAAATTGATGAGGGAGCTACGGTTGTTTACCTTGAAGAAAGGGAGGTTTAGGTGAGACTTTATCACTTGTTACACAACTACACAAAAGGAAGTTGTAGTGATTGACAGAACAAGAGCAAATGGCCTCAATTTGCACCAGTGGAGATTTAAATTAGGAAATATTTCATGGAAAGGATAGTAAAGCATTGGAACAAACTGTCCAGAGAAACAGTGAAGTCCCTTGAAGTTTTCAAAACATGTGACTATGGCTTGAGGACATGGTTTAATGGTGGTAGTGTTAGGTTAACCATTGAACCTAATGATCTTAAAGGTATTTCCCAACCTTAAAGATTCTATGATTTTATTACTTCAGGTACTTTGATGGATCAAACTATAAAAACAAATGCCACTTCCACAGAACATGCAAGTACCATTCACAGTGAAGTAAAGTGTCCTTCTCACAGTGATATTTAATCCAAGGATTTATGCCAGGATGTGAGTATGATTTTCTATGTGTATAGGTAGGCAGTGGATCAATTTTACATTTGCTTGGCTCAGTGATTAACAAAATCACAGTACATAAATTTAAATGAAGTAATGTAAAACACTGTTGACTTGTATAATATGAGATAAACTTAGATGCCATACCTCTAAAATTTTAAACATTTTTTAAAACTAATTTCAGATAATTCTAATTTTTTGTTTGTTTGTTTATTTGTAACTTACCTGTCTGTGGTGAAAAATGTTTAATTTTTTATCTTTTGTTGATGGAAAAGATTTGCATATCATAAAAAAGTATTTATATTAATAAAGCACAAGGCGATTTGTAATTTGAAAATGTCAAGCATTTTATAAATTATTTTGTTCCAGAATGAGAACTAAAGAAGTAGTCAGTAGAAGATCTTACTTCCCCTCTCACATGTGAGAAAATAAAAATGCTGAAATCACATTAAGAAGGCCAAAAGAAAAATGTCCTGGTGTATTTATAAATTAAAGAACAACCATTTAGATAAATCATATTCCTCTCAATTTGAAGCACATTAAAGAAAGAGGAGCCTAGTCACATACATAGAAATCTCCTTTTGGCATCATATTATAAAAAGGATATAAAAAGTTTAGAGAGCATCCCAGGGAAGGCTGTGAAGATAGTGAAGGGTAGAGAGGAAGCCATACACCAGATGATTGAGGTCACTTGGCTTGCTCAGCCTGGAGGATACTGAGGGGGGACCTCACTGCAGTTACAATTTTCTCATGTGGGGCAAAGGAAGGGCAGACAGACACTAATCTCTCCTCTCTGGTGATCAGTCACAGGACCCAAGGGGATGGACTGAAGCTGTTTCAGAGGACATTTAGGCTGGATATTAGAAAAAGGTTCTTCACCCAGAGGGTGGTTGGGCACAGGAACAGGCTGCTCAGGCTACTCACACTAGCCTGACAGAGTTCAAGAAGAGTTTGGACAGCACTCTGTCCAAAGATACGTGGTGTGATTCTTGAGGTTGTCCAGGAGTTGAATTTGGTGGTCCTTGTGGGTCCATTCCAGCTCAGGATTTCCTACAATTCAATCATGAAAAAATTTTAGGGCATACACAAAATAAGGCATAGGACAAAAATCCAATCCAAAGGTTATGAGTCATTGTGCCAAAAGATTTCTCCATACTGTATTGTTTCTCCCTTTAGCACCTTTCTCTTTATCATCGTTATTACTGGATACATTTTGTGAAATTTTTTACAATTGTAACACTAACCATTTTATTAAGATACCACAGATAACACTAATATAGAATTAGGACAGAAAATTTTGCAGAAAGCTGTATTCTGCCAAATACAGAATGGAAAGCAAAGATGGATATGACAGAAAATATGCAGAATCATAAACATTCAAGAGGCTGTAAAAACCTTTGGAGCTTTCAGGAACTTTAAGGCTTCTGAGTTTGAGTTTTAGGCTTTGGGTTCAGAGTTGCAATTTGCTTGTTTTATTTTCAGTTTAAAAAAAAAAACCAAAAACCAAAAAAGTCCCCCAAAATTTCTAAATTATTAAATAGTGCAGAAAGTGACTTTCTTATACAATCAGCCTTTGCATAAATATTCACTTGTCTACACTGCTTCCCTTGTCTACAATTCAATTGACACTTTTACTCTTCATTTCCTTTATGAACACTCTGCCATTTGAATCTACCCATGAATACAGGAAATCTGTCCTTCAATACGATTCAGCAAATTCCTCTTACCTTTTTTGCATACATCATAATCCTACAAATGCATGATTGTTCTTACCTAGAAGTTTAAAAGTTTAAGTGTTTGAAATGAATAAATTTAGATTTAGAAAAAATAATCTCATTCATGCCTTCACTATCTTTCATCTTAACCATGGAAATTTCCTATTACCAGTTACATCTGTCTTACTGAGTCGGCTTGTAACTAGTTTGCTAAAATAATGTTCATAATCCTTACCGTGTCTAATTTTTTGCTTGACGTTCTCAGGCATTTACCAAATTGTAAGACTGGACCTACAGATGCTGTAGCCTGGTGCTTTCCCAGTAATGTCAATAGATAAAATTGAATAGATAAAATTGAATAGATAATTTCAAATCATCTTGCCCTTAATTATGTTGTCTCTCTTTCACCTGTCTCCATCTCTCCACTTCTAATAACATCTACATTTTCAGTTGCCTCACAATATTGCCACCTCATACTCATAATTTTTTATAAAATCTGATCCCCTTTTATTCTCAGAAGCCTCTTGTTGGTATTTCAATTTTCTTGAAAATTCATACCATGTGAAAACACCTGAATGAAACAGAAGGTTCCTTCATAATAGGTGACAGAGCTTTGGAACAGGTGGCCCAGAGAGATTCTGGAGTCTCCTTCTCTGTAATACTCCAAAGTCATCTGAACACCACCTGTGCAATCTGCTCTAGTTAACCTGCTATATTGGGGCCTGAACTATGTGATCTTCAGAGGTGCCGTGCAATGCAAACATCCTGTGATTCTGTGAGAAGATATAAAAAAAGAAAAGTAAGATTCAGAAAAATTATGGCTCATTAATTCCTGGAAGACCTGGAGAATTAGAACAAAGAAGGCTGAAAGTTTCTTCTCAGAGAGAGTTAATTGCATATGCTCATTAGGTAGAAGAGCCTCTGTAGTCAGGAAGTACCTATGGAAAAAGTAATGACTGATCTGTAAATGAGAAAGGAAGGAGTTACAAACTGAGAATAAGGGTGCAGAAGAGAAATCCTATTAAACAGCAAGCCATATCAGAATGAGTAGAACCAAGAGCCAGATTATAATGCTTTATAAATTATCTGGCATTGAATAATGGTAGAAGAGAGATGGATAGAAGAGAGATTCTTGACATTCAGCACATTCACCTTACAATTGTACATTAGTGAAAACTTTAGTTACAGTTACACCAAAGATTAATATGGCTGAAATTTCATTTGACACGTACTTTCACTTTTTGGAAAGTGACCTACTAACAGCTGCTGTCTATGTAAGATTTTCTAAACAGCTGTTAAATATTCTGCCAACAGTTAAATGTAATACCTCAATTAGAGAGGATAGCACAGAATAATGATATTACAAAATCAGTTTTAATGATTTAAATCCAAAACATTCCTGTGTGCATTGCTAATCAGTACTAATTTGATGTTGAAAATTGAATTATTCTCTCATAGATTAATTGAAAAATTAGAAAAGGTCTCATTCTTGGTCATTTAGAAGATGAAGAGCATTTACTATACTAAAGTAAAAATTAAGGAAAAAGCAAAAACAAATGGAAAGCAAAGTATCTTTGTTTATATTTCAATACCTTGCCAATGAAGACCTGATTCCTTTTCAATAAAGTTACAAGTAAAAACTGTTGGGTAATTCTGAAGGTTTTTAACACCCATGATTTAATGTATTTTATTTGAAATTTTAGGTAATTATACAGATGAAAGCTGGACTGAAAATCTAGAAATTCAAACACAGCGTATTTTTCGCCAAATGTAAGGGGTTTTTTTTTAATTAGAAGATGACTCTTCAGGTGTAAGAAAGTGCTTTTTTTCTAATTTCATAAGATGTGGTGTATGCTGTGCTCTTGGCCGGACCTCAAAATGATCAAAACTTATTTCTTACCCCTGCCCTCCTCCCCCCAAATTATGCTAGACTCTGTCTTTTCTTTTGATATAGGATAAACTTACTCATCATGTAATTCCATAATTATCTTTTCCATTTATTCTATCCTACAAGTGGACAATATTATCATAAAATCTCAATATTTTTTCATCTCTGGAGAATGTTTTTTGCTGCTTTAGTGAAGATAAACCCTGCTTCTGATCAAATATTCACTTTTACATTTTTGAGGAGAGAAGCAAAGGAGCAATGTTTGATCACAGAGCAGAATTATTTTGGTTCTTATAGTTGCACAAATAGATGCAAGCCACATAATTTGACTTCAAGCTTTTAATGTATCGAGTGTTTCTATATTTGATTGTCTCAGTGTCCCACAGCAATTCTATAAAGTAAACTAAAGGAGCTCTCCCTTCAAATCAATTTTCTGGTCATTTAGATATCAACTTATAGTCTGTCACTGCAGAGTAGAGCAAGACAAGGAATCTGACTCCTCATTTCCTCTTTTTATATAAGAGTTCAGCAATTCTTTCATTTTACATCAAGGATTCTCTCTAGATATGTAAGATTTTTCATTTAAAAAATTGGCTCACTGTCTCGAGACATAATAGAACTTCTTTTATTGGATAATGATAATATTTATTGATAACGGGTTTTGGTTTTTGTGGTTTTGTTATTGGTTTGGGGGTTTTTTTAAGTCAATTCGTGGTTACACAAAACAAAGTAAAGCTTATCTCAGTGTTTTGCTTAATTTCCTTTCTGCATGCTGTCAAAGAGCAGTGTATGTAACAGGTTTACATGTCAGTAATATTATACAAAATGCTCCAGCAGATGAAGACAAAGATTGATGAGAACCTGTGGAGCTACCTAGTTCTTATAAATACATAAAGAACTGTATTGTTTTGCACTAACTCCTTATGGTACTGTTTGCCTTTGCGGAGTTACAGGCTTTCACAGTTCTTACCATTTTAGTATTAACAAAAAGAAACTTTTAAATATTTTAGAGTTTTAAGCAACATAGAAACTAGAAATATTATGAGAAACTGTTGGATGTTATAGTGATAATTATACATTATTCTTCAGAGAATTTCTCCTCAGATCCTCTAACTTTCCTTGGCAAGAAACATTGTTAAAAGTTCTTTAATGACCAGAAAAATACTAAAAAACATAATTAATGAATTGTACACATAAACGTGAAACATAGGTTTATTTATTTATTTAATTCATTTTTATATATATATTCTGTATATATATATATATATATATATATATATGAGTATAAAAATATGCATATATAAACGTAGGTCTGCCAGAAATATCAGTTTCAACCACTGATGAAGATGACTACTATGAGCTTCATTTCATATGGTTTGCATTTTCCTAATCAGTCTTAATACATGCTATAGGAAAGATATTTCACACATGGACAACCATTGTTTGGAAAATCTATAACTTCTTAAAAATATCAATCAAGAAAATCAATTCTCAGGTAAATGTGACCCTTATCAAATACCTCAGATGTATACACGTTGAAAACTGAAGCAAAGTAGCTGAGGTAATAGGAAACTAAGAGGTGAGAGCTGAAGACATGGGGAAAAGAGACTCTAAGCTAAAGAAAGTAAGCTAGTGGGAATCACAGGTAGAAAGGCTTTTGCACAGAAAGGGCATAAGTTGCACATTTTGTATTATTATTTACATATCCATATGCTTTATGCTATTTTATGTTAGTTGGAAATTACTTTAGAAATATTTCACATACTTTTCAGTATTAGGATGTCTGAATTGTTTTCTCCCTGCGTACAATAAAATTCAGGATGTCAAAATATGGAAGTATTTACAATCCGTTTGAATTAGTCATTAGTGTTTTCTCAGGGTAAATGCATGACTATGTGTACAGATTTTTTTCCAGATAACATATGTACCTGAGGACAAGGTGTATGATTGTCTGCATACTACAAATGTCCCACTAATGCTTTCAATTGTAATGGTAACAATAATAATTATTGTATTTCAAACCCAGAGAAGTAGAATCTTCATTTTTGCTGCCATCTTTTTTCTATCAATACATTCAATATATTCTCTAAACTTAAAAAGTACACTGAGCATAAATTTTCTCATTCAGAGTATAGCCACCTGTAAAATTATATGGCAGCATGAGAGAAGAGAATATTCTAGAGAAAAGCAAAACAAAACAAAAATACCAAACCAAATTCAAATAAAACAAAACAAACAACTTTTACATTATAAACACAACTCCAAAATAGAAAAGTTCTTGGCAGAAACAGGATAAAACTATACCAATATTCTACAAATAAAACACAATAGCTCTTGAGGAGATCTGCACATCTTATTTTTCTCATTAGAGTGACCTATTCCCTGACCTGTGACTCTGTTTCATTCTGAAAATAATGAGGAAGTCTTAACTCATGAAAATAAAATGTCCTTTAAGCCCCAAGGTACTATGTATTTGTTTATAATTTGGAACATTTCTGGATTTTTTTCTTTCAAATCTGCTTGAAGGAAACAAAAAGTACTCCTTTCACCTGAAAAACAGTAAAAAGAGTACAGTAAGCCAAGTACAAGCCACCTCATTTTTTGCTGAACATTCAGCAAACTAAATATCAAAAAAATGTGTATTATGTGAAAAGTCTCTTTAGTCCTTCCTTTCATTGCATTTTTTTAGATTTTTTTAGGTTAGACTTTTTAAAAATAATAATAATTTAAAAATCAATATCTCAATCAATCTTTCTAAAATTTGTTTAAAACTCAGTTTTACTTTGTTTACTGGTAGTAGTCTCTGCTGCATGAAGCAGTCAACTATAGTGCTCATGAATACAAACAGAAAGCATGAAAGGTATTGTTCAGACAGGAAAATTTTTAGGATGTTTGAGTTAAAAAATATGAACAACATAACAGCCTGCATTTTGTATTTTTCAGCTGAATTCACATCCACTTTGCACAAAGCATATGTGTTTAGCCATGCAAGCCATGGCTGTCATGTACCAGTCAGATGATCTACAAATTATCTTTATTTTATGACTGCCAGTCTGTCCTCTCCATACAGCATGATATCAGTCACTTCAAAGGGCCTAAAAAGTATTTGCAACAGTCAAAGATCAAGTTGAATCTACTCTACCCGTTATCTTCTCCACTCCAGTGTTGTTAGAGAACCATTTCACAGTGAGAAGAATTATCACAATAATGTCTTCTCTAAACACAGAGAAGCCTTTGCCTTTGTAATACAGTATGGGTTGGTCAGCATGTAAAACAGACATTTTTAGCAAGTTTCTAGTTTAATTAGAAATCAGTGTTCTGTATTTCACCCCAAATTTCTTGTTGTCTGTTCCAAGACACTAAACATAGCAAGTGCATCAAGATCTGCCCTATTATGCAAGTGGTATGTGTACATACCTATGTATCCAATGTAACTGCATGAATGCATTTAATTATTTATTGCACTGTTGCTCTTTAACAGCTTTACATGAATGCAATGAGTTCTTCCCAACAGATACATGGTCAATTGCCACATTAGAATTTCCAAATATCCAGTAGTTAGATAAGCTGGTTTAGAATTGGATATACTGGTCAGCTATAGAAAAAAAAAAATAAATTCTTTGTAGATAATAAATCCAAGGATGCAAACAGTGACAGAAAATTTCTCAGAATAATAAGCAACAGCCCATACCCTGTTATCAAAACTTTATCTGGCCTTATAACCTTTTATGTTCTACTAACAGATGTATGCTTACCTATTTCTCTATCTGTAATGTTGGCTTTCAAAACAGTATCAGCATTTCATGTAGTACATTGTAACACAGAAGAAAATATGTGAAACCTTTTAGAGACAGAAGTGGAACCAAAAGATATGTTTAATTGTTATACTAGTTGAAAGGGTCCTATTCCTATTGCCATCTCACTGAAACATCTTTTTTATATATGGTAGATAAAGAATGATATAGGTACTCTACATAATATTCATTAACTATTGCAGAAATGCTTTAACCAGTCTTCTGCTGCCACTCCTGTCTCTCTGACACATATAAAATACAGAAGAGAACAAGGCATGTTCTGTATTTGGAAGAAAACATTTTTATAGTCAGTTTATTGAGTTGGTAGGATAGTTGGACAACCTGGACAAATGTGAAGGGCTAAAGAACAGTCTTTGTGCTTGAATCTTTCTTCCAAATTTTTTTTTTTTTCATTCAAACTGAGGATTGAATACTGCAACACTGTATTGAAAATTATATAGTTCATTTCACAGGCAATCAATTAACTTAGAGATTTTTAATGTGATCACAAGAAACCAGAATTTCTCTATTAGGATGAAATCTAGATCTGGAAGTGAGCTTTCAGATACAGCAGATTCAGCATCATGGAGTTTGAAACAGATGTAAGCTGAGAAGTTTGAAGTAAATTGATCAAAATGGTGAAATGAAGAATCCAGTATTTTAACAGCTCAAATAAATCTATGTGTACCTGTGTCTGACCCAGATGATAAGTTTAGTCCTGAACCATCAAATTAATTGCATCCAGATTATAGTTAAAATCACACTGGCTTCTAGCTTGTCAAAAATAGTATATCCTACATCTAAATTAAGTCCTTCCACATAAGAGATTAGGAAAAAAATTGCTTCTATAAAATAATCCAGTGTGATAAAATCTTTAATTTTGCTTGTGCTCAAGTATTATTAGGCTATCAAAAAGTTCTACAGCAAGTTTTAATAATTTACTTCAGTATCTGAAGAGAAGCGTATTCTGTATACTTATGATTTGAATCTTGTAAAAATATGTGAAGAAATGAAAACTAATTGAAAACTGAATTTTTGATCCTGATACATATTTGCAAGTAGAGACTACAATGCATAAAGAGTAGGCCATTTTTTTCTTTAAAATTCAGTGTTTATCAATTTTATGACAAGTGACTCAGAATTCAATGGACTGTATTCCTAAGACTCAGTAAATATTAAGGAAAATATTTCACTTATTTAACTTTTTTACTCTTGCAAATGGACAAACCATGATGAAATAAGTATATAATTTTGAAATTCTGTATTGTTGGGTTTTTCTCTGTGATGAAGTATTTTGCCTTTGAATTTTTTGTGATTTTGAAAACCAGTTTATATTATTAAAAATAGCCACAAGTATTGACACTTTATTTCCCCTATTGACATAGCTAAACTAAATTTATCAACTCAGTTTCATTTATGAATCCTATTTTATCATGTACTTGAGAAAGACCACTCCAGAGTGAAGTCAAACAAAATGAAGGGAGGGAAGGAGGGAGGGAGGCAGGGAGGGAGGCAGGGAGGAAGGCAGGGAGGCAGGGAGGCAGGGAGGGCTCTGTAATGCTAGCCTATATGACATCTGGGATGAAATACTTTTTCCCATGCTCATTAGCAGTGCTAATAAGCAGCCATGATAGTTCCAAAATAAATAGGAATTTCCAATGGAAGGTGATCTGACACTTATGAATACATTACAGGCAAACAAGGAATAGAGAGTGCAAAGGAAAAGGAGAGAGTAATACAATTAAAATACACAAGGTTCTTAGGAACTTACTGTTCAAAAGAACCTGAAGAAAGGGCTAAGAAAAAATTTTTAATTTTTTGTTAGTATGTTAAAAATAAATAATACACCAAAATAGGGAACCAGAAATCCAAATCCATTTATACACCAAATCTAGGTTGGTTTTTTGTGTTGTTATTTTGTTTTTCCTTCTAGAAAAAGTTCTGTCCTAGAAAAAATAAGTAAATATGTCTATTATTTTCTCAGCTTTAAACAATTTCCATTTATTGTCGTAAACTTAAAATGCTTATTGATTTTCCTGGTGGTTTGGACTGCTTCCTGTTTATTTACTGGTATAAAGTAGTGCAAGTATCAGTTTAAATGGAGTCAAGATGATGATAAAGTTGACCTTGACTATCCACAAGGTGCCCAGTAACCCACTCTTATCACTTCATTTTCGCACTGAACAGGAGTAAAAATCAAACTATAATGTAAAGCTCAGGAGTCAAGATAGGAAGAAAGAGCTCTTTCAGCATTTACTAACACAGGCAAAACCAGATTTGAGTAGGGGGAATTAATTTATTATCAATTCAATCAAATCAGGAGTCATAATGAAAAATACTATCTTAAAAGAAATTCTGCTCACCTCAGCCCTTGCTTTCTCCTAGACTCAACTTTACTAATGAGTTATTTTCCTCCTTCCTTCAATTGGCATTGAGGGGTGGGGAATTGGCTCTAAAAGTGACTTAAAATATTTAGGCTTGATAAGAGGCTAAATTCCTAGCTCTATGTTACCTGGAACATCCCACATTATATATCTTTAATTTATTGAAAAGGATTAGTTACTCTGAGGTAAAGTGTATAAACTAAAGACTTCTATTAAAACTTTTTTTTTTTTTAAGAATTGCATTAAAATCTATATAATGCAATAGGGAAATGCATAGTTTTTAAAATATGTTTCAGAATCTACATCTTTGGAATGATTCTATATTCCATAGGAACTTCCCATAAAAAGATTGAAATTACATTAACTTCAGGGATGTAGCATAGCACATTTTTTCTCTTTACTGTCAAAATGGCAAAAAACAAAGTATACCAGGCCACTTAAATATGGACAATATAGTTTTCATAAAGATTTCCAAACTGATTTTCAGTTCTTTGGCGTACTTCAAGAATATAAAATTATCATAGAATGGTTCATGTTGGAAGAGACCTTAAAGATAATTTTGTCTGAAGTCCCCATGATCTGAGAAAACTTCCACTAGACCAGGTTCCTCACAGCCCGATTTAACCTGGCTTTGAACACTTCCAGGGATGGGACATCTTTTGCTTCTCTGAGCAAACTGCTCCAGAGATCGCCACCCTCACAGTATGGAATTTCTTCCTAATATCTAATACAAACTTGTGCTCCTTCTGTTTCAGACCAATGTCCCTTGTTTTATAATTTCTTGCCCTTGTGAAAAGTCCCTGTACAGCTCTCCTGCAGACCCCCACTAGGTACTGGAAGGCTGCTGAAACATGTCCCCACAATCTTCTCTCCTTCAGGATGAACAACAACTCTCTCAGCCTGTCTTCATAGCAGAGGTGCTCCAGCCCTGATCATCTTCATGGCTCTCCTTTGGACTCCCTTCAGTGAACCCATGTCATTCGTATGCTGTTAGCACCAGACCTGGATGCAACTTTCCAGGTGGGGTTTCACCAGAGAAGAGTGAAGAAGAGAGAATATCTTCTCTTGACCTGCTGGAAATGCTGTTTTTAAATACAGCTCAAAATGTTTTTGGATTACTGGGCTGCAATCACACATTGCCATGTCATATCAAGCTTTTGTTGTGCCAACACAGAGACATTCTTCCCAGGATTGCTCTCAATCTATTCTCCACCCAGCCTATATTTCTGCTTGAATTTGCCCTGACCCAGGAGTTTACTCTTGGCTCTTCTAAAATTCATGAGATTTGCATGGCACCACCTCTCAAGCATGTTAAGGTCCCTCTGGAAGGCATCCTTTTTTTCTCCAGCACATCAGCTGCACCACACAGTTTGCTGATGGTGTGCATATCACACTAGTTGCTTTCATTTTTTTTATATTTGCTACCTTCTTAGGAAAATAATTAATCACTAAACTTTTGCCTGAAGAAAAGGTATTCTCTGCATTTCTTTCCTATATAAAGTTCTGTTTATCTTAATGTAAAACAAGGAAAAAATGAGGCTAGTTTCTTTTATTTTATGGTGAGAAAGTTATTGTATTGTTTGTTTTAAAAGGCAATGATAGAGTGATGTGATTAAATATATTCTAAGTTAATATTTTAACTTTTAACTGTACCTTTGAAAAATAAAATGTACTCTGAAAAGAGATAGATTTGTTCAGACAGAATTCAGTGTAAGTTTCTGGTAACACTTCTTAGGTTATTAAAAATACTACAGTTTCTCTGAAGCTCTTCACAAAGTAATCAACAAGCACAATATTGAAAATACCTGAGTTTGTAAAAGAAAGGAAAAAAAATAACACTCAGCCCACCTCAACTCCTACTACTAAGTTTACTTAGAAGGAGAAAGTAAAAGTTCAGAGTAGTCCGGAGAGGGTCTATTTTAACATTTGCTCTTTTTCTCCTAAATTGCTCATGTTATTTGGAAAAGACAGTAAATTGAGATGCCTGCTAGGAAAATGATCCAGACAACCTTTTCTTATCATGGAGTCAATCTAAGCTGGTCATGATTTTTACTAAATCACTGCACAATTCAATTGGTAGCTGCAGTCATAGAAGCATGCATTGGAAGGGGCTTTTAAAGGTCAGCTAAACAATCTGTCCAGCAAATGAGCACAGATACCTTCAACTAAATCAGGTTGTAAGTTTTCAAGTATGAAAGGGTATTGGTGAGCTTTAGGTATAGCTGCCGTGAGAAGAGAGAAGATTAAACAGCTTATAGATTTCTTGGTCTCTCAGAGCACCTGTCTGTGGGTGGGAGGAATTGCTGCAAGCTAAAGAACAGGAAGTGCCATTTATACCATGGCAATGCACCAACAATGTCACATCAATTGAAACACCCTGTTTTGCATCCATAAGTTGATTCAGAGACAGAAGAGTCAAGAAGTGACCAGTGTGTATGCGTCCCCCTTGATACCCATTGGTGTATCAAACCCTAACCACATTCACCACTATGCTATAGGCTTGCTCTGCAATGAAGTCCTTTAGACAAATTTTAAATGTTGAGCACAATTTGATGTGTAATTGAGTAATTATAAAGAAAACTATTTCTTTAACTTTAGTCTGTAAATAAAGAAGTACATCATGGACCTGAATGCAATTAGTGAAAAAATACAGCACAGGAAAAAAAGAAAAATTTAATTTACATTCCTATTTCATCCATTATATTTTATGATAATTTCAATTTTTGTTAAAAATAAGCTATTTTGAAATATGAAAAATTTCAAAAATCAAAGTATCTTCCTGGTAGATTAACTCCAAAACTTGTTGTTTGTTTGTTTTCTCATTAAATGTTCACATTCAATTTTTTGGGGCTTCTACAGACTCTTTGTAATAGTATCCACCTTTTACATGGCTTCTTGGTGGTGCTTTTATAGTCTGTTTGATTCTGGGTAACTCAAATGTAGTTCTCTTTCTTAAAAGTGAGTATTTGTGTGCTGGTTTTGCTTGACTTACCCTCTCCACCATAGTGTTAAATTATTAAATTATTGATTATTAAATTATGGTGTATTAAGCGGTTTGTACTAATATTTTTCTCAAAATGCATGGATATTGCATTTAATCCAAATAAAAATGAGGATGGTGTATTTGATAGTAGTCAGCCATTCTTTTATTTCTATATCCCATCTAGCTATGTCATTGATCCTCTCCTGTGGACAAACGTCTGTCATTATCAATATCCCATATTTTCAATTTTTTCTGGATTTTTTTCTTGAGCAATGACCAATGTTAGTCTACTTTTATATTTTTAATATTACAATAGGGTTTTCTCTCTTGCAAGACCATTTTTATGCTACATGTTTTGTGAAATCCTTCCAATGCAGTGCTGCTCCCAGGACGTGCTACTTCACAGATGTCAGTCATATCCTACTAATTACTCTCCTTCACTCAGGTTTCTTACATACCTATTTTATTAGGAAAATTTATGCCAAGCACTGTAGTGTCCCATTTTATATTTAGGATGACAGAATTCATCTAGTTTAGCACTAGCAAGTGTTACTTTAGCCCACTGACTTAATACACCAGTCATCTGGCATTTAGGCATCTTCTTTTTCTGTTTTATTTATTGGTTTGTCTTTGGTTTGGGTGGGGTTTCTTTTCCCTCCTGGCATTTGCAGAAACACATTAGATGCCAGTCAAAGATGCTTTGGTCCTGTCAACTCAAACCAGATATTTTTCTGTGCCTATAATTTTTCTCAAGCAGCATTTTTCCATGACATTTTTAATTTTGTGTTATAACGGTCTTGTTCCATTAGAATTAATGTAACCTTTTCTTTCACATCAAATCCTCTTTCAATAGAGTTCGAGAGTTTCTGACATACTTGAATCTTTACTCCTTGCATGATTATCTCCTGCATGCGTAAGATTCAAGATCTCTATATATCCTACGTCTTCCATAGTATTTCAAAGTCTCTCATACCCTGAGTATCCTCCAGAATAAACTCCAGAATATCCTTCCTACACTGGTAACATATGTAGTGTGACTAGTAGCTTTTCTCCTATACCCCAAGTGCCCGGAATACATAAGGTGAGTTGCCTTCACAATTAGCACAGTCACTCAATCTTTAAACTTCAGTCTCTATATATTTAAGACTGGAAACTCTCTATTGCAACTTAAGTTTAAGATCTTGGGATTTTATTGAGAAGCTTCTACGACTTTTATATGTTTTGGAGATCTCTTCTGGATGTTCTTGTTCATATAACTTCTCTTTTGAAGAAATTATTTAGCCTGTTCTTCTCTAAATCTACACTGTGCTTATTACTTAAATTTGTAAATGGTTAGAAATAGTCATGACCTTACAAAAGACAATACAATTCAAAAGGCAAGTTGATCTGAACTCTCTGTAGCTTTATAGCTCATGGATCTGTTCCTCAACTGCCCAGCTCTTGCCCTTTTTCCTTATTCTGAACAATCTATTTCCCTCTGGGACACAGCTGGAAAGTGCATTGCCAAAACTGCTCACATTGTCCTACAACTCCCATGTGACTCAATGGCTCTAAAGCCTTCAGAGGACCCTCTGGTACCTTAGTGATTCTTAGATATTCAGCCAACACACACAGGCACATCCTGCTCCCCACACCACCCCTACATTCCTCCTAGTTTTCTTTTGTAACAGGAGAGAGTACCTTTTGTCTTTCTCTTACTCTTTCTGCTCTTCCCAAAGTACCTTACATGTTGCTTCACAAATCCTGCTCTCTGCACTGTGTATATATAAAGCTAAAACCAAGTTTACAAGTAGTTTTGTACTTCAATCTGGTCTAATCTGATTACTGCAAATGAATGCTTAAAACTTATTCTATGTATCCCTTTATCATCCAAACAACATTACTGCTCCAATAAGGGAATATGAATTTGCACGTCTGTAATATCTTTAAGGTGAAAAGCAAAATTTAGAAAGTAAGGAAATGTTCAGTATGCTCAGTTTTCAAAATCAGATTAAAAGGAAAAAAAAAAAAAAAGAAAAGAAAAAAAGAAAGAAAAAAGCCCATAAGGTTCATCTTCTGACATACTTTTTTTCTTAAAACCCATTTCTAGCATATATCATATGATCTACTTATTTGTACTCTTTGAAGATGGGGGTTTTTATTCACTACAGCAGCTTTCCACTTTAGATTCATTTCTCTAACCCTGTTTCTTAGGAAATATTTCAAAGGAAAGAGTTGACAACAAATAAAATAATAATGCATTAAGAAAAATCCCTGTTATAATTTGACTTAAAAGCAGAGGAAATTCTACTGATAATATATCTCTTTCTTACTAAGGTATTTCTAAAAGAACATTTGAAAGCATTCATAATTCCAACCAATTCAATTCCTCAATTCTCATCACTCCAGGGGATGCTTCTAGAAATTTATTTTACTATTTCTTTAAAGGAAATTTGATAGCTGAATATTAAAATGAAAATATAATCTTTTAAAATTAAATTAAAACAAAATTGTTTGAGCTGCTGAGAAGTACTGAAAAATTATTATTAACTCCTCTAATCCTATATAATAATTAGGAGTATAGGATGAATTTTCTTCCTAAAAGTCACAAAATAATTATCACACCAAATAAATTTTGTTTTCTCTGAAATATGATAAAATTCAAGGGCTGAACAGAATGGACAAGAGAAGTGGAGCTGGACAGGACAATTGAAGTCAGCAGGTAACAATCTCTCTGATGGATGGGTATGATGTCTGGTGTTATTATGTAATGATATCACCATTTGTGTTGCTCATTACACCGTATCTGTCTTGTTGTACATAAATCTCTAAGACATCCTGTATGTGGCGGCTGATATTTATAAAACCTGGAATGTTTCCCTGATGTCCTTCAGGCCGGTGGAGACATTGTGAGAATGTTTGGATCCAGAGAATCTTTAGTGCACTCTGTATGAAAATAAAATAAATTTTAAAGTCCGTACCTACTTAAAACCAAAACAAAAACAAAAGAAGAAGCAAAAGCAAGAATAAACAAAAGAACCTCCAAACCCAAACCAAACACAAAAATATCCCAGAACAAACGTTCTCTAAGGGGTTTCTCTCAGACTGCATCAGGTCAGGCATTTTACACTAGTATTTGTCATGAGTCTGATCAAGCTAGTTATCAACAAAGATATCCAAGGGAGGTAATAACTCATAGTAATGCCATAACATTCTTAGTCTGGCATCCAGATATCAATATATACTGATACTTATAAATACTTTTTTGACAGATCTGACAGTAGTATGTCTGGCAGCAGGAGCTCTGAGGACAATAATTCAAAATAGTTTTTAAATCTTTGCCTTGAACCAAACAGAAACAAACCATAATAAGTTAGGCTCCATCCTTTAGTCCACTGAGTTGGAACAGGGGAAAACACTGACAGAGCACTGACATGTAGGGGTTGTTCATGAAGTACTGACTGAGAAGTCTCTAAGACAAGCATAAACAGCACCTCCTCCTCAGTAATTCGAGGGACACTTTTCTTTTCTTTCTTATCTATCCACGAGCTACTTCCTTTTTATACCTCTTCCCCAGGAAAAAAACTGACAAAAACCAAACCAAAGAGATAACCCAGGGCTCTGAAGTTTCAAGTTTGGCTATGGAGATATCTTTTTACCATTTATTACTTCCATCACATCATTTCAAGCACAGAAATTTGTGGGAGCTCTAAAGGAAAAAGATCAGCTTGAAATATAATTTGATTCATTCAAATCAACATTCAGTGTCGCAAGGATGTGCTATTTACAAGTTTTTTTTGTACTTCTGTCTTTACCTGTTATCACCACTATGCAAGCAAGTGTGGAATACATTCAGTATTCATTATTAAAAGCACATGAAATTGCAAGGAGATGGTGCTCAAATCTGTGCCCAATCCTGGTCTCAGGAAACTCCACTGCAAAAATAATATTTATGTAAATGATAGCAGGATGAAGCCCTAAAATAGTATTACTTCTGGCTGTATAACTGCAGCAGTTTCAGAAAGAAGAATTCATTTTGAAATCTTTAATACACAGCATGTAATGGATCTTCTCATTTCTGATTTAGGAATTGAATGAGGCAAATTAGAATGCTATTCCTTCTGCTATACTTTACACAGTCTACTTACAGACCTGTAAGTTCTTGTGCCGTTAAGCTGATAACACACTATCTTGTTATTGATATGCTTTGCTTTTGAATAAATTGTTTTTTCAAAGCTGTGGTATAACATTTTCTCAATAAAAATATTTGAGAAAAGAAGAAAGCAAAAGGGTAAGGTGCATCTATAAACAGTTTGCTAAAAATGGCTTTAAATGGAAACATCAATCAAAATAAGGGTTTTGTAATTTTCTTATTCTCAGCCTGTGTGTGTGAAAGATTTACTGTGTATGAAGCTGGGCAAAACTGATCATACTTTCTTTCTCAAAAATTCATGACAGCACAATATGTTCATAAAAATATTCTCTCAGAAGAAATTATATTACTTCATCTGTATATAGTAACAATAGCACCCTGCAATCATTTAATTTAGGCAACCGATGGTTTACATCAAAATACTGAGTTCAGGCAGCATTTTCTTTTCAGCACAGAAGAAAATGAAATTACAGATTTTACTTAAGCATAGTTAAGGTTTCAGTTTTAAAATATATTGAAACAAGAAAAATACCTGAAACAGAGCTTGAGATTTGCCCTAGAGGGATATAGTCATTACTGAAATAGTTCTACACAAATTCCTATATAAAGATACTTAATGTTCTATAACAGGTGATATGTTTATGCTTCTCATGCCTCTCTGTTTGTATGTCCTAAACAGAAGCTGCCTCTTATTAACATTAACATAACTAAATTTTAAATTTAGTTAATAAATAATAAAAATAAATAAATAAATAAAAATTTAATAAATAAATAATAAGTTACTTACATAATACAACTACTTAATGAGTGTTCATGACTAACTTCATTCTTTTATGACTCAGTTTCTACATATATTAACTGAAGAAATAATACTTTTCTGGTAAATATAATTTACTAGTAATAATATTTGCATATTTTATTTCAAATCTGTCAAAGTCAGAAAAATACAGCATTACCATTTTATTTTAGTTATAAAGTTATATAAAGTTATATTATTAATTATAAAAGTTGGAAAGACCATTATCAGGAATTTAGACTACCACAATTTTGTTAAATACCTTAAAAGAAAAAAAAAGTTTAATTAATGCAGTATGTACTATTTGTACAAAAGAATATTTTTACCTAACCTGTTAAAATTTATTATTCATAAGAGTTTTAGGCACCTTATGGAAATCTCCACCTCTTATGCCATAATTATAAACAGACTGAAAGATTTCTACAAAATTTCTACAAAATAAAACCTTATTACAATGCTTAAAAGTCCACAACATAAAATAATATAATCTGTGTCTCTTAAATATTTATGTTTTACTGATGAGGATGCCTTGCTTGCGGCTCAAAGAAACAGAATACAATGACATACATTACTTCATGTTAAGTTAAAAACACACTAAATATTGAAGGAAAACAATGTTTTCCTTTAGTTACCTTAGTATCTTTCTTAATTTAGGAATCTCATGATAGACAATAATAATTATCATTCAGATCAAGTCACAATACCTTAATTAATTATAGTTGAATATCAAATGCATGTTATGTTCTGTTAAATATTGAACTTTAACAGATTGCACTTTTTATACTCTGAAAGATACATTATTTATTGGCATTGTAGCACAAAAGCATGGTATTTGTTCCATGGGGTAATATAGAGATTCTCTTAAAATATAGCAAATCATATTGTAAGCTCATCACAAATGGTACAGCATTATTTCACACACTGATAAATGTTTGCTAACTTTTAAGAAATATTTATGTGACCATATGAATGCATCTCTACATGAAGTGGATGTCTGTAAAAAGATTGCAATTTTGGAAGACCTATATCTTTTTTACAATTATTATAAGGATTGAAATACTATAGTAGTGGGGGGGTTAATTAGATAAATAAAAAGAGTAACAAACACTTATCTTCATTATCACTGATTTTATAAGTATAAAACGAGGAATGCTCAAGGATTTTTTTTTTTCTTATGAGGGACCTCATTTTTTTTATTTCTAAGTACACTGAATTTTTGCCTCATTGAATCTCGTGGAAGTTCAACATTGAGTTGCAGGACTAATTTTATATTTTTTACTCTCAATAATTTTAAAGTTCTGCAATGTATATAAAAGGATTAGGGAATTTCAATAAACAAACCATGTAATCTCTAGCAATGACAAAACAGATATTTTTTTAAATATGCTTTTGGCTTGAGACTCATCTATGGAAGCACAAGGGTCAGTGTAAATATATCTGTGTGGCTTCACTGATGAAATTTGAACTATATGGCCTGAACCTTGGCAATAATAAGTGGAAATATTAATAACTCATCTTTTTTTAACATATACTGATTTTTGCCATCCTTGGTAAAAATAGGAGTAATAAGTACTAAAAAGGAAAATGGAATAAGAAAATTTTAATAATGGGTGGAAAAACTGTCACCTGCAACTTCTGCAAAATATTTTTTAAAGTGACAATATTAGACATATTTAGGTAAAATTGAAATCAGTATGTATGGAAAAATATGATTATTTTAAGAGACAACAGACAGAAATAGTTAATTTTTTATAACTGTTCATTAAAAATGTCATCCTGCTCATTCCATTATTTGAAAGGAAAGAAACATTAAGAAACATCCTTAAGATTTGGGACTGCTGTACTTCAAGACATACCTCATGGGAACGGGATTCACCAAAGGTTGACAGGGTTTTAAACCATTACACTGCCGTTGCCAAAATGACAGAGAAAATGAAAGTTCAACTGACTGTTGTGGAGAACAAAACGTGTCTATTGTAGGCTTTACTTCTGCTGTATTTTGAAACACATCTGTCTCTTGAGGAAGCCAGTTACAGTCTCTGGCAGCCACCCTCTTAATTTTTTCTTCATGGTAATGTGTTATCTGTTTTGTAATTAATAGCCTGAAATGTGCAGAGTTGTTTTGGCAGAATTCTAAATAGTAATGTAATCATACAATAGCTTTTTTAGCCCTTTTGGTCTGTGGAAGGCAAAGGTCTAACACACTTCATACTGAACTGGATTTTAAAAGGTTGCATATTATTGATACAATTGGTCATAGTTGAATAAGAATTTCATTAAAATCTACTTGTTTGGTTTTCCACAACTAAAATAATAATTTGAAATATCCTTTCAAATGCCAAAATAGAATACTATAGAGTAATATTACATTAAAAAATACCTGCTATTAAATTTCTTGTGAATATCCATCTAAAAAATAAACAGAAATTACACATTTCTACAAGGTATTTAATTTTCATATTTTGGCATACTCTTACAGAAAAGCTTCTGACCTGTAAAAGTTTTATTGGTATTGTTGCTTTGGTTTTCTAAGGTCATCACATGGCAATTACAATTTTATATTTGGTCTGGTATATATCAGGAAGGTGAGGAGATAAGATTTTAAAAAAATCAACATCTTGTAGGATAATAGAGAATAATTCTAAAAGAAAGTAGTTATTAAGATATTTAAAGAATACAATTACATTATAAATGTGTTAAAATAGAGTATAATCTATTAATTCTTGAAAAAAATGAATAAAATGTGATGATATTCTAAAATAGTTTAACTAATCTGGGCTTCTGTAGTTTTTGACAAACAAAAAAATGCATATCCAAAAGCACTTGATAGAAAACATAGATCATAACATGTATTTGTTCCTAATTTAGCTGAATAGGAAGACAATTTTTAAAAAAAGAATTACAGATTCTGAAGAATCGTGAGCTGAACACCAAGCAGATACGTTCCTGGAAGGAGTGTAGATTCTTTACAATAAAAAAGGTAAGTCAAGATACACTAATATTCATATATGTAAGTCTCTGACAAAAATACCATAGAATTAATTTTTCTCCGAGTTTAGTTTTTTTCACCACCATGAATGTGTAACACTGAAACACTTGTAGATAGATAGAGATAGAGATAGAGATAGAGATAGAGATAGAGATAGAGATAGAGATAGAGATAGAGATAGAGATAGAGATAGAGATTAGATATAGATTAGATATAGATTAGATATAGATTAGATGATATAGATTAGATATAGATTAGATAGATATAGTTAGATATAGATTATATAGAGATAGATACAGAGATACAGAGGTACAGAGATAGAGATGGAGATGGAGTTGGAGATGGAGATGGAGATGGAGATGGAGATGATAGAGACAGAGACAGAGAGAGACAGAGACAGAGACAGAGATAGAGATAATTTATGGAGTAAGTGTAAATGTCAATGTATTTATGGAGTTTTCAAGTTGAACACAGGATGTCCAGTATGATCACTGTATATCTTTGGTATTAATTACACTGCTTACATTAACACATATTAAGATGTTTAAGATGATTTCTATTCTATTCTATTCTATTCTATTCTATTCTATTCTATTCTATTCTATTCTATTCTATTCTATTCTATTCTATT
>VZUI01063475.1:0-22096 GCA_013401135.1 Cettia cetti | reverse complement strand
TAAAATAAAATAAAATAAAATAAAATAAAATAAAATAAAATAAAATAAAATAAAATAAAATAAAATAAAATAAAATATTTTTTTAAAGCTGTTCAATGTAAAATTGAGGTAAATCTTGGTGCTTTCAGATGTTGCAGGGGAAAGGAGAGTTAGGCCCCAGAATATCCAGTGTAATTATGCAAATTGATGTTACAGAAAGAGCTAGATTTTAATTGGGGATGCTCAGTGAGGTTTGAACAAGGCCAGGTCAGTTCTGTCAAAGACTTCTCACGGACTGAGGGAAAGAAACATGCCAGGACTTCTGCTGAGGTGTCTCCCAATGTTCACCCTCATGGAATCGTGGAATCGTGGAATCGTGGAATCATTAAATCATGGAATTGTGGAATCATGGAATTGTGGAATCGTGGAATCATGGAATCGTGGAATCTTGGAATCGTGGAATTGTGGAATCAATGAATAGTGGACTCATGGAATTGTGGAATCATGGAATCATGGAATCCTGGACTCATGGATTTGTAGAATAGTGGAATCATGGAATCATGGAATCATGGAATCATGGAATTGTGGAATCATGGAATCATGGAATCATGGAATTGTGGAATCATGGAATCATGGAATAATGGAATCATGGAATTGTGGAATCTTGGAATCGTGGAATTGTGGAATCATGGAATCCTGGACTCATGGATTTGTAGAATAGTGGAATCATGGAATCATGGAATCATGGAATCATGGAATTGTGGAATCATGGAATCATGGAATCATGGAATTGTGGAATCATGGAATCATGGAATAATGGAATCATGGAATTGTGGAATCTTGGAATCGTGGAATTGTGGAATCATGGAATCCTGGACTCATGGATTTGTAGAATAGTGGAATCATGGAATCATGGAATCATGGAATCATGGAATTGTGGAATCATGGAATCATGGAATCATGGAATCATGGAATCATGGATTTGTGGAATAGTGGAATCGTGGAATCATGAAATCATGGAATTCTGGAGCGGTTTGTGTTGGAAGGACCTTAAAGCCCCTCCAGTGCCACCCCTGCCGTGGCAGGGCCACCTCCCACTGTCCCAGGGTGCTCCAAGCCCTGTCCAAGCTGGCCTTGGGCACTTCCAGGGACGGGATCCTTGTTTCCCATCAAGCATTTCCCAGGAAGGGATTTTCCCAGGTCCTTCCCCCCACTGAGCTCCTGATTCATTTTGTCTCCTCAGTAAAACTCACTTCCAGGTAACGATTCCTGCTTTGAACTCGCATCAACTCCCAGGGTCTCCGTCACCTCTTCATTTCAATAATTGCTGCCCCTGATTGCCACCAGCCCTTCTGAGGTGCTTCCACTCCGTGCAGGAATCAGCTCGTTAGGAGACCCCTCATTAACTGCGAGCATTAATGAACCAGCTGAGTTGGTAACCAAACCAACAAAGGCACAGCCGCCTCTCCCTGGGACTGGGGACTTTGTCGTCTCCTTCATGGATTAATTATATGGTCCATTATACCGAAATGAGGGGTTTGATATCCAGACTGGTTTTGTTCTTGAGTTTTTTCTACTCTGCAGCTGCTTTAATGCTCTTTATCTTTCTGGGAACGAGCGGCAAATTACAGATTTTTTAACCTGAAGGACAGATTGAGAACAGTTTTGGATGAGTTTTATTTAAAATTAGTTCCAGGAGAAATGTCCAGCCTGCAGAGGGGGAGGGCAGCTCTGCCCTGCTGTGATTCCTCTCACATTTTTTGGAAGAAGATAAAAAATGGGAACAAACCCCAGCCCAAGCTGCCACACGTCCCCAGGCATGATCCCTGTCCTTGAAAGGAATTTCACTTCTTTGGGCTCCACTCTCCTCCAGCCCTGTGGGGTTACTGCAGTAACTCTGATTTCAGACCCCATTTTAAGCCTCTGGAATTGGGCTAAAGTGGAGGAAAAAAAGCTCTTTGGCTTGTGCCAAAACTGCTCTGGGAACTGAACCAAAGTGAAAAAAAAAAAGTTATTGAAAATGAAAATTGTAAATGAAAAAAAAAAATCAGGATTGCTTCAAAATCTACCCCAAACAAACAAAACTGATGGGATCAAAGGTGTTCCACAGCTTCAGGACAGCCAGGCTTGGCTCGTGTCTCTGCTGGGATGGGGACAAAGCTGTGGCACGTCCAGGACATCCAGGCTGGGAGATGAGCTGGGATCCAGCGGGGTGCTGGGGTGCTTCCATTTCCCCTCCCTCCACCTGAGCGTGGGGCAGCCGCATCCTGAACCTCAAGGAATTCTTGGACATCAATGCTGGAGTCTCCTGCCCGGTGTCAGGGAGTGAGCAGAGGGGATTTTCAGGCTAAAACACCCAGAATAAATTAATTAACTGACTAAAGTAACACTAACGAGCTGTGCAAGTGCCTCGATAAACTCAGCTCTGCTCCAGCACCGAAGGAAAATTCAGGTTTTGATGAGGGTGGTGACACTTCAAATGACACTTCAAAGACAGGGATAAGGACCAAGCACTTGGAAATGAGGGATGTGTTTATCTGCAGCAGCTGCCGAACTGGGGGAATGGGAAAATTCAATTTGTCCCATAATTATCTTTTGTACAAACAGGCAGTGGCCCTCCAGCCAGTCAGCTCCTAAAAAAGCCTCTAATTATTGCATGTAATAACTCCCAACATTAATCTTGGCTGTTGCTTGTACAAAAATTATAAATTACTGCACCAAATCCTATTACTGCAAATATTAAAAGTTACTCAGCATTTATTGAAACTTTGATTTTTTAATTTTTTTTTTAATTTTTTTTTTTTTCTTGCAACTTTTGCTTTAATTTTCTCCATATTTCAGAACTCCAGCCATTGCTGCAGGAGGGGTCTGGGAGTTTCAGAAATTCACTGCTGTGAGATTGGACTCATATGGAAAAAGGAAACGCCTTGAAGTCAGAAATACTGAGAATATTTCCTGGATTTGGCCAACTCCAGGAATTCCTTCTTGCTCAAGGGGTGTTCCTCAGGAGTTTTTTAGTTTAAAAATCAGCCAAATACCTGAAGTTGTGTTTCTGAGCCCCCAAACCATCCAAGTCTTCCCATCCTGTGGGAATTCTGGCTGGGGAATTTAATTCTGAAGACTCTGGGGAATTTAAAGCTGATAATTTTTGGGGAGCTCTGCTGGACTGGACTGGGAAGGAGGAAGAATTACCACAGGAAATGAAAGGGATCCATAAATATCATGGAAATCCAACTCAAATTTTCAGTTGTTATTGGTCTGACACCCACAGATGGAATTTTCAAGGCTTCTGTTCAAACCTGATGGATCAAGGCTTAAATGAGCTTTTATCTCCTTTTATTCCTGCCAGATCTCAGGGTGCTTTGAACACTGGAACTTTTTGGAGCTCTGATGTGCAGGAGGACTCAAGCACCGTCTTTACATGCCTAAAAATTCACGGAATTAGGGAATCCTGGAATGGTTTGGGTTGGAAAGGGACATTAAATCCCATCCAGGGCCACCCCAGCCATGGCAGGGACACCTCCCACTGTCCCAGATTATCCCAGCCTGGCCTTGGGCACTGCCAGGGATCCAGGGGCAGCCACAGCTCCTCTGGGAATTCCAGCCCAGCCCCTCTCCCAGTATTTCTTCCCAAAAATCCCATCTAAACCTGCGCATGGAATCCTGGAATGCTTTGGGTTGGAGGGACTCAAAGCCCATCCAGTCCCACCATGGCCCCCAGACTTTCCATAGATCAGGTGGCTCCAGCCTGGCCTTGGACATTTCCAGGGGTCCAGGGGCAGCCACAGCTCCTCTGGGAATTCCAGCCCAGCCCCTCACCACCCTCCCAGAGAAGGATGGACAGAGAGTTCTACCTGAGTGTGGCAAAGAGTTTTACCTGGTGCCACACGTGGGCTAACCCCAAAATCATTCTGACTCTGGAGCTCGTTCTCATGCTGATTCATGTTTTCCTGCTGCAAAAGCTTTTAGTACTTCAGGGTAAGAATTGGGCAGTGCTGGTTTTAGAAACTAAAATGGAAGTGAAAAGGGAAAAATTAAATAGAAAGTTTTCAGGAAATGCTGTGAAGAGATACAGCAGCTCAGAGGAACTGTGGCTGCCCCTGGATCCCTGGAAGTGTCCAAATCCAGGTTGGAGCACCCTGGGACAGTGGGAGGTGTCCCTGCCCATGGCAGGAGTGGCCCTGGACAGGCTTTAAGGAACCCAAACTATTCCATAATTCCATGTTAAATCCCTCCAGGGGTGGGGACTCCACCACCAGCCCGTTCCAGTGCCTGACAACACGATCCCAGTGCTGTATTTATTTGTCTGGATAATATTTTTTTTATTTATTAGAAGACAATTTGTTCAGCTTTTTATTTTTTTGTCTCTTGGAGGCCAAAGCAGCTGAAAAGGCCCAGCTTAGGTCACAGCTGGGTTATTGCAGTCCCTGCACAAACAGCCCTCACCTCAAAGAGCTCCAGACTCCAAGGACGAGCAGGGGCAGGACTGAAGCTTCTCATTTTCCAGCTCATAAAATGACTTGTGCAAGGTCACATCTGAGTGTCTCAGGTATTAGTTCCATAGCAAGAGTGAAGAAAAAAAAAAGAAAGAAATTACCTAAGAACCTAGAACAAGAACACTTCTTAAATTAATCCTCTGCAACTTGAATGATTTTGAACGTGTTTTGTTGATCTCTGAATCTGTAGAAATAGAATAGTAACAGCCTTGTGTGGAGTGAACAGCGTCACCACTGTTTCTATCATTTTTCTGGATGAGTGCTGGCACGATTGTCCCCACATTTGCAGCAGTTTCCAGAGACAAGGCTGTGTCCTGGAAAAGCTTTTTGGAGGCTCAGGTGTCACCTACAGTCACCTCAGTGTAAATAAAAACTGAGCCCTTGTGTCTTCCTGCAAATGCAAAGATATTTTCCAGGGAAGGACAGGACTCTTTGTGGGGCAGTCCTGGCATCCTCCCTTTGACCAGGAAGGTTTGAATTGCTCCCGTGGTTGTTTTCTTGGTTCCAGAGGCATCCCAAGGGCTGTCAGGGGTGGAAGGGGCTGGTGGCATCTCTGCCTTCAGTCTTTACTGGAGGACAAAGCTTCTCACACTCATTTGACACAATAATTTACTTCCCTTAGAGAAATCCAGGCCCCAAAAGAGGGAGAGGAAGAGCAGTGTGAGGGCCAGGCCTGAGAACCCATTACTGGGCCTCATCATCCTAAAAATGCTCTCCAAATTAACCTGCAACATCCCGATTTTATTTAACCTGCAAATTAACCTGATACATCTTTTTTGTTTTGTTTTTTTACACCAATGAAGAATATCCACCCTCCCTCCACCCAGCGACCCTTACTGCTGTGATTTAGATGTGCACAGACCTTGGAAGTGAAAATTAGCAAGAGATTCTACAAAGTCACTGGGAAAAGGCTGGGAAACCCTGTGTTTATCACTTTTTAGGGATGTTGTGGAAATGCTGGTCCCTCTGATTCCCGTTTGGAGCTCACAGCCAGGCCTCAGGTGCTTAATGGGCTGTGTGTTATTGCTGCCGAGCCAGGACCTCCATCCCTCAGCTCTCCAGAACACAAACAGTCCTTGGCTTTTATGGAATCATAAAGAGCTGCCTTAAAGCTGAGGCCAGAGTCAGTCCTGACAGGGACTGGAGACAGCATGGAGATTGCTCAATCCAGGGGAAATCCGTGTTCTTGTGAATCCACAAGTGAGCACGATTGTCCCATCAAATTCTGTCCAGCAGCTTGTCCTCTGCCACTCAGCTGGCATGTCAAATCATATTTGCAGCTGAATTCCAGCTCTTGGAAGGATTTTGGGATCTCTGCAGCGTTCTGCAGGGGGTCCACATCAAGAGGAACTATGACCCTGCAAAACTTCCCAATTAGCCTTAATGCCTTGGCTTTTTCCATGCTTTTTTGGGGGGATGAAGTGCACTGAGCAATGAAAATTTGGGAGAAATTAGCTCAGTGGTCTTCACTTAAAGTTCAGCCTGGAAAATCAAAAGGCATTTGTTCCAAGATTGGATTATGTGTAGGATATCTCCAGCTATAATGAGCTCAGGTTTGCTGGCAGCGTTAGAATCAACTCTCGCCTCTCTCTCTCCTGCTGCATGTGTTTTTCTCCCTCAGAGCATATTTCTTTCGACTTGATCAGCTCATCTCTTGCAGATGATAAAATTATCTGCAAAGATTTGTATCTGATGTTGTGCCATAAATCATATTTAGTCGTAGGATTAACATTTGCAAGCGTAGAATATTTATGGAAGGGGGAGGAAAAAAAAAAAAGGAAAAAGCAGGTGGGGGGCTGGCAGTTTCTGAGGATTTACATAAAGAAGAGTTGGGATTCAGGATGGATCTGGCAGGGTTTGGAAATACATTTGTACAAGGTGTGGATGTGTTCAGCTCTGGTGAGCAGCAGAGGAGCTGCTTTTGAGTGTTTATCTCAGGCCGGTTGGAAGAAAAGGAACACAGGGAATCGTGACCTTGGGTGAGCAGCTTTGTCCTGGAAGCAGTGAACAGGTGTTCCAGCTGTGCTGGCACCACCCCTGCTGCCAGCTGCCTCTGCCTTTGACTTTCCCAGGCTGGTCTGGGGCGCTCTGGGAACACTCAGTGCCTTTCCAGGGAAAACAGGACAGGTTTTGGAAGCTGCTGGGTTTACAAACCCCTTGGTTTGTTTTTCAGAGCTGGGTCATCCAAAAGAGGCAGAACTGAGCAGTTTAAGCTTCTGCCCACAAACTGGGGAAAGGGAGAGAGGGAGGGAGAGCAGCTCCCCCTGCTCTGGCTCCAGTACTGCCAGGCCGGAGATCCATCCAGGAGTGAGGACACAGATCATGGAATCCTGGCACGGTTTGGGTTGGGAGGGACGTTAAAACCATCCCATTCCACCTCTGCCATGGGCAGGGACACCTCCCACTGTCCCAGATTATCCCAGCCAGGCCTTGGGCACTTCCAGGGATCCAGGGGCAGCCACAGCTCCTCTGGGAATTCCATCCCAGCCCTTCATGCCCTCACAGGGAGGAATTCCTTTCCAATATCCCCCCAACCCTGCCCTCTGGCAGTGTAAAACCACTGTCCAGATAAAAAAATTCCTCTCCCTCCACTTTATCAGGCCCTTGAGGTCCTGGAAAGGGCTCTAAGGTCCCCCTGGAGCACTTCCTCCTCCAGGCTGCACACCCGCAGCTCTCCCATCCTGGCAGTGCTGCTCCAGAGGGACCTGGATGTGCTGCAGGGAGCTGGGAACTCTCCGGGGTTTCTCCTGTGGGCTGATCCTGGGGGATTGAGGCTGCGTTGGGATCTCTGTTGGGATCTCTGTTGGGATTTCTGGTGACTCTGCACAAATACGGTGCTTACACTCACTGCTCTTTTGTCCCCTTTTCTGGTGCAGGTCCCTCACCACATGAAGACTTTACCCTACTACAGCTACGACCAGCCCGTGATCGGCTACTGCCAGGCCCACAAGCCCCTCCACGTCAACAAGGGCTACGAGACGGTGTCCCGGGAGCAGGAGACCTCCAACCTGGACCTGGGCCGGGACCACAGCTTCATCGCCACCATCGCGCGCTCCGCCGCCCCCGCCATCTACATCGAGAGAATACCCAACTAACGCGGGGCCACCTCCGGGGGACAGCTCTGGGAGGGACTTTTCTTCTGGGAAAGAGCCCAGGCAAGGCGCTCCAACCCTCAGCATTCCAGCGGGAAACGTTCCGAGGGTCAGGGGATGGCAGCGGCCTCGGCGCAGCGGCGTGCGGAGCGCACGCGGAGGACTTCAGGATTTTCTTTGCTTTAAACTTTCCAACAAATTCCTCAGTGTAAATATTAAAGAGAGAGAGATTGTCGAGTTCTTATTAAAAAGAACGACAGCAGCGACAACAGCGACAACAAGGAATAGATTTCACTCTAGCTACATAAAGGGATGGATTAAGAGTTTTGTTTGTATATTTGATTTTTCTACATTGCACGGTTCCAGGGAAGGAGAACCACAGGTAAAAAATAAACGGGGTGGGGAGGGCGAGGCTCTGGGGAGGGTCAGCCATGTTCCCTTATTAAGTGTTTATTACAAAGATCCGTTGACTATTTTTGTTCTTTTTAAACCAACAAAAGATAGCTCTATTTTTTTTTTTTTTTCCTTTAGGGGGTCAGTTTCTTCGGTTGGGTTTTTCTTTGGTTGTTTTTTTAAGCGGTCGAGCGTTAATATTTCAACCTTCAGACGTGGGCATTAAAGCTTATGTTGAACCAAAAGGACCATGGCAATTGATGCAGCAGAAACAAAGAAACTCGGGTGCATGTACATTTAAGACACAGGCTGTACACTATGGAGGGGGCTTTTGATTTTTTATCTTCATTGTGCTTCATTGTTGACACTCTAATTCCTTCTCGGGCTCTAAAAAAAAAACAAAAAAAACAAAAAAAAAACAAAAAGGGGAAAATACTGCAACGGAGTCACGACTCAGATTTCCAGGCCAGTGGTGCTTGTTAAGCAAAATTCATGGACATTTGGGAACCAAAATGGAAGTGAAGTGCTTGAAATGGATCAGAAGGAAAATCCTTTAAAGAGCATTTAATGCAACTCACTGGCTGACACAATTTCTAAAACACAGCAGAATGTGTAACGTTGTTTTTTCGGTTTGGGTTTTGGTTTTGTTTTGATTTTTTTTTAATTAATTATTATGATCAGTTAGTTTTTGTGTAGTTTTTATCAATAAAATGACAACAACAAACAAAAAAAAAAAAGTGGTGGAAAAAAAATAAACATATTATTTTGTGGTTGGGACACCACAGCCAAGCTACTGTTTGAATGATTTCTCTGGGTGTGTGACACAGGATCCCGTGGGGAGAGGGGACAATCCTGGGTCCTGTTTATCCCCTCTCGGAAGGAAATCAGGGAATTGTTCTGAATTTAAAAACCTGAGTCTGGAGAAGCTCAATTTATTTGGTTTGTAAAAAAAAAAAAAAAAAAAAAAAAAAAAAAAAAAAAAAAAAAAGAGGTGGTTTGGGGGCTGGGGGAGGGGAAGAGAGGGAAAACAACTTTTTTTTTAACTGAAAGTTGGGGGTTTAATCAGAAGGGAGGGTTTTCATCTGCAAACCTGAGCTGGAGCTAAACCAACTCAGATTAGAACACAAGGGATGAGGTTTTATCTGGAGGGGGAATAACACATCGACAAAGTTAAGGGCAAAATGAATTTAGTGATTATTTCGAGATTTTATTTGGGTGTGTTATGCAAAACAAGGCTGAATGAATTCCTGCAAGTGCTGTGAGCTGTCTCATAGATACAAGATTCTATTGTCTCCTGTATTTCTCACCTGGAAAACTGATTTATTTCTCCCTGGAAGGCAAGGAAGGATGGGGATGGATGTGCTGGGCTGGGCAGGGAAACGTGGACACACGGAGTGAACCTGATGAGTGGAAGGTAATGCATTTAGAATGAAGTGTTGGGCAGGAAATGAAGAGAAAATCAAGTGAAAATGCAGGTGAGGAGTTTCCAGATCAGATCTCCTCAGATCTGTCAGCCTTGGCAGTGCCATGGACAGAGGGAAAATGCTGCTTCAAACACGAGTTCCCTTCAAATGGAGTTTTAAACACTGACCCATGCAGCTGAAAACAGAAGAGCTCCCACACATTCCTGGAGGCTCCAGGAATCATTCCAATAAATATCCAGAGGGGAACAGCATTCCCGTGCTCCTGAAAAATGAGAATGGAAATATTTTTATTGTAAGGATCATTAAAGGCAATTGTATAACCCTGGTGTCATTTTTGAGAGGATCACTCTGCATCTGCCAGGACCAGGGAAGGAAATGTCACCCAGAAATATTTCATGTCTTGGTGTTTTATTCCTTAAACCCCCACCTGCTGGGCCTGTGGATATTAGAGAATATATTGTTTATTTTTTAATGCCATTTATAATCGTCTTGAATGCAGCTTCCCCCTGTGCTCTGGGAAAAGCTGCTGAAAGAGAAGGTAAAATTAAACAAACTCCCCCCTTTTTATTTCCTTATTTAAAAATAGCCTAATTTTAGCATTGATTTGGAGGATGTTTGGAACTGACATTAGATTACAGATTTTCTTGGCAATTAGTGGGAATTGTAGGAACAAAATAAACTCCTGTGGGCACAATCTCTGGGTAAATTCATGGTTTTCTGCCTGAAGTGTTGCTGGGTTTCCTCTATTTATACCCTGATTCCAGTTTGGGTAAGAAGCCCATAACTTCTGTTTGCATTCTTAAAAATTAAGGAGAAAATGCCCCAAGAATGAGTTGAAAGCATGAAATTACACCTCCCTCAAGTGTTAAAGGTCTGGAAGAGCCAAAGATTTGTGTCCTGGATTGGTTTGGATCAAAGCAGAAGCTGAGCTGGGCTGAGCTCAAGAGATCAGCACCAAAAGGGCTCTTTACAAGCTGATGTGGGGCTCCAGATTTTACAAAAATCAAAGTTTTAACTCTCCTGCCTGCAATCAGAGCAGAGAAATTTATATAAAATTTGCTCTTCAGCCATAATGCCAAAAGACAAGGTTAATGTGTTGATCCCCAGCCTTTTGTTATGAGTTTTATATTTGCTGTGCTCTTTTTAAAGTCTCAGTTCCTGGATTCATGTGGTTCTGTTGCACCTTCAGCTTCTGACCATGTCCAAACTCTCCTTAGGCAAGGTCTTTCTACTCCTCTTCACACAGGATGGAGAAACTCAGCAGATCTCCAGGTAAGACCCAAAAATTAAAAATCAAATTTTGATGGTGTTTGCAGGGATTCCTCTCCCAGCAAACAGAAAAAGGGGCGTTAATGAAGGGACCTCGTTACTGGGGGGTGGCTTTGGTGGCACCTTGGAGGTCACAGAGCCCCCAGAGGAGCTGCTAAGCTTCAAACCAAAGCTGTGAACTTCATGTTCTGAAAAAAAAAAAACAACCCAAAAAACATCATCTGGTGGGTCTAAATAACAGAATCTCAAAGATTTTGGGGAAAAATCAGATGCTGCTTTTCCCCCTCACTCATGGTCACTTTGCAAATGTCCATGGGGCACCAAAATTCCGCTGTCCTGGGAATGCTGGGGTGGGATCTGCATCCCAGGGCCTGTTCCAGCACTTCTCCTGCTCCAAGTTATTTCTGAGGCTGGCAATATTTTGCTGTGAGATTTAAAAATCTTTTGGAATAAGCTGCCCTTTTCAGTAATGAATTGCAAGTGTTCCGAAGATTGATAAACACAATTTCATCCTGACTCCCCACTGGAAAAAGTCCCTGAAGGAATTTGGCACGTTGGCCATGGCAAATCTAGTGCTTTTATAGATATTTTCAAGCTGCATGAAGATTTAAGGCTCTAATGTAGTGTGTATTGAAAGTTATTAATTTTTAGGTGGTTTTGGCTCCTTTAAATGTCACTTGTCACTTTTTTAAAGCTGTAGAAAGGAAGGGGGGGTTGGTGGGGCTGTGAGTCCATCAAGCTGGAACTTTGCCTTAAATTAAGAAAAATAAATTACCTGTCTGATATTAATGCTTTCCTCGTAAGAGTGAGAGCAATAAAGAAGGCTCAGACTGACTTGGAGTTTGGGCTTGTTGGAGGGCAGGAATTAAAATCTTTCCTTGATGGCCAGCAACTGGAGGAGAGCAGATTTCAGGGACACAGCACCCATTCCTCAGGGCAAGAGCAGGAAATGTTCTGATCCCTACAGATCCTGCTCATCGTTGGGAAGATGATATTTGATTATTGTGATTTTTAAAAGTGTCATTATCAGTAAGAAAGAGATAAGAATAAATTAAAAGTAAGAATACCCAGCTCCTTTTGGGGGAGAAGCTGTGGCTGTCTCAACCCTGGAAGTGTCCAAGGCTGGATGGGGTTTGGAGCAGCCTGGGACAGTGGCAGGAGTCCCTGCAGGGCGTTGGAAATGGGTTTTTCAAGTCCCTTCCAACCCAAACCATTCCATAATTCGCTTATTAAAAACACCCCAGCCTGACCCCATTCTGTAAAAAGAGTTAAACAGAAAATCTCAATAAAGAAACTTGAATTCACAGCAGAGCTGGGTCCCAAGTGGAGGAAAACACCAAATATCCCTCATTTCCTCCGTGCAGTTACTCCAGCAGCACTTAGGGCCCATTTCTGCCCTTGGAGTGCTGCTGCTGGGATTTAATAAAGCTGAAAGTCACTCAGGGCCAGCAGGGAATGCTGCCACAGACCCCAGGCTGGAAAAACCCAACTGCATCTGAGGCAGGGCTCTCTCCCCCAGAGTTCCCCAGTGCTCCCAATGTTTTCTTGCCTTCCAGCCTTTGAGTTCCTGGAGTCAGAAATTTCATGTAAACAAAGCCAAGTTTACAGAATTCTTTATCTTGTTTCCATTCCTGTCTGTGAAAGGACAATTGATGGACACTTTCTCAGACCAGTGGGATTGAAGAGGTTGAACCTCAGTCTTCCAGTGTGGTCTCTTCTCTAGAAATCCATATAAACTGTAAGAAAAATTAAACTTCCTCTTTTCCCACTTCTACTCCGTGGTGATCCCTGCGTCTCCCTCGTGATGGCTCTGCCTCACACCCCTCAGCATTTCCAGGGAGCTCAGATGGGTTTGAGCACTGCCTGCTGCTTCCCAGGGCAGGAGGGACTCCAGTGCCTTTGAGACACTGGGGATTCTTTGAGATTGCTCAGCCCAGAGAAGAGAAACTCTGGGGTCAGCAAATTGCACCTTCCAGGGAAAATGGAGAGAGAGGGTTTATGAGGGATGGAGGGACAGGACACAGGGAATGGCTCCCACTGCCAGAGGGCAGGAGGGGGTGGGATACAGGGAAGGAATTCCTCCCTGGGAGGGTGGGAAGGGGCTGGGCTGGAATTCCCAGGGGAGCGGTGGCTGCCCCTGGATCCCTGGAAGTGCCCAAGGGAGAAGAGAAAGATCCAGAGAGAGCTCAGAGCTGCTTCCAGGGCCTGAAGGGGCTCCAGGAGAGCTGGAGAGGGACTGGGGACAAGGGATGGAGGGACAGGACACAGGGAATGGCTTCCCACTGGGAAAGGGGAGATTTAAATGGGATTTTGGGAAGGAATTCCTGGCTGGGAGGGTGGGGAGGGGCTGGGCTGGAATTCCCAGAGGAGCTGTGGCTGCCCCTGGACCCCTGGGAGTGCCCGAGACAGGGCTTGGAGCACCCTGGGGACAGTGGGAGGTGTCCCTGCCATGGCAGGGGTGGCACTGGATGGGATTTGAAGACCCTCCTGACCCAAACCACTCCAGGATTCTGTGATTCCATGATTATTTAGGTGAGTTTAACAATTAACCGAGCAATATCTTTATATAATTTAATGTTTATCCAAGTTGTAGGACTGAACTACAGGTAAGACAAGTTCTCTAAATAGCTACAATTAAACTGCCAAATTAATTCATGCTTCTTTTAGTAATTCTGGTTTGTTTGGGGTTTTTTTTCCCCAGGATTTATCCAGAGCTGGGCAGGAAAGGAAGAGAGGAATTCCAAACTCAGCAGCAGCAGCCTTGAGGAAGTCAGGATTTACCTCCTCTCACCCAGGTGAGTTCAGCTGCCACCTGGTCAGGGAGCAGATCCCGTTCCTGTGCCACTCCTGTGGACACTGAGATAAAAAGGTGGAGCAAGTGGGATTGCAGGAGCTCAGGGGTCCTGCAGCCTCACCTGGGTGGAGCCTCTGCTTCTCTGGGAGCCTTCTGGAATATGTTTAACTTTTCCACTCCTTCCTGGCTGGAAGTGGGAGCTTCTCAAGGCCCAGCCTACACCTCTCTTTTTCCAGGCAACTGCTGAGAGATCGAGAGGACACAGCCTTAAGCTTCGCCAAGGGAAATTTAGGTTGGATGTTAGGAAAAAGTTTTTTATGGAAAGAGTGATAAAGTACTGGAATTGTCTGCCTGGGGAGGTGGCGGAGTCACCATCCCTGGATGTGTTTAAAACTCAGTGCCAGGGTTTCGTTGAGGTGTTGGGGCTGGGTTGGACTCAATGATCTTAAAGATCTTTTCCAACCTGGTGATTCTGTGATCCTGTGATCCTGTGAGTCTGTGAGTCTGTGATCCTGGGATCCTGGGATCCTGGGATCCTATGAATTCTGTGATCCTGTGAATTCTGTGATCCTGTGATCCTGTGATTCTGTGATTCTGTGAATTCTGTGATTCTGTGTTTCTGTGAGACTGTGATCCTGTGATCCTGTGATCCTGTGAATTCTATGAATTCTGTGATCCTGTGATCCTGTAATTGAACTCAGCTCTTTTCAACTCTCAGTGCCAACTTTTGGTGCGAGCAAGACAGAAATCAGCCACAAAGTCACACCAGCCTTGCCCCCCTCCCCTGCTACCCCCCAGTGATATTTTGTGTATTAAAAAGGCAGAGGAAAATCAAGTTGATAAGGCACAAACTCCAGCAGCTCGTGACTTTCAATCAGCGCCTGGGGCTCCCCAGAGCTCTGGAGGGCTCTCGTTGCTAAAAGGGTGTGCTCAGAACAGCGGGATCCAGGGCATCTTGAGAGGCTGATGAAGGAGGGAAAAGAAAGCATTTTCCTCCCAAATCCTCCCGGGGTTTAGGGTTGAAAGAGAGGGCAGCTCAGCAAACACAGTGATGTCAGTGTTCTGCTGGGATAGAAAATGTGGTGGCAATAATTTAGAGCAAAATCCATCATAAAATCTTGTCATAAAATCATAGCATGGCCTGGGTTGGAAAATCCCTTTTAAATTCCTTGTGTTGGACAAAAGGAGCAACACTCCTATAAACTGTTGATGAAATTCAACTTGTAATTTATAAACAGTCTCCTCAAACATTGTGGTATTTGCAATGTATTTATATCATATTATGTAAGATAAATGGCTGGCAAACATTCATAAAGTATTTATTGGACATGCCACTGTTTGTTCAATGATTTATAAATCAATGCTGGGAAATGGGAAGTGGTGGCAGAGTTTCAGATAAATTAGTTGCAAAATATTTGCTGTGCATCAATAATTCTGATATTAATTGGTTTAGGCCTTATCTGCAAGTGCCTTGGGAATGATTTACAGTTCACTTTCTCTCCAGGCCCAGGCCCAAGGGGCTGGAATTCTTCCTCAGGCTGGAATTCCTGCTCAGCTTGGGGCCAGGCCTGTTCGCAGTCCTGGTTCTGTCCAGAGCTGGATCTGGTTTGGAAAGGTTTGGGATGATCCAGGAGGGTCCAGGGGGAATCTGGAAAGCTCTAGAAGGATCCAGAGATTACCAAAACATGGTTAAAAGAAAGTTTAAAGCTCCCTCACCAAAAGGTTTTTACACTGATTAAAAAGAAACACCCCAGATCTGTAGCAGCTTTTTTAAGACCCAGATGAGAGGGTCTAGGCTTTGTTTAGTGGTGGAATTCCATCATCTGGAGCTCATCACAAGCTCCTTGCCCTTCTTGGGGGGCTCTGGTCACCTCCTTCTCCTTCTAAAATCAACTAAAACGTGGAGATGTGAATATTTAAAGAACTGACATTGCCCCTGGTGAGATGCAAATGCCTCCTGGTTTATATTTCTCTATGCAAATAAGTTTTGAAGTAGTGCTTGAAGCTCATTCTGGTCCAGTGGATCAGCGTGAGGGCTCTTGGTGCTTAAACTCATTAAAGTTCAAGCTGGAGCTGGGTTTAGAACTGTGGAAATGAAAATAACTTGTACTAATTGGGTATTGTAAAGTGTGCATCCCTCTCTGCTCATTGTTTTTATGCAGGTTTCTTAAGGTGTAAGAAGTCATTAAAGTTATTTTAAGTGGGTTTAGCTCTTATTTGATGGGTGATAGAAACATTCAGAGATGTGGTAATACCCTGCTGAAGATGGATAAATAAATTAAAATCCATCAGCTGCTATCAAGAAGAAGATGCCAGAGTACAAAGCAACACACCTGGGCACTCACTCCAGGATCTTTGGGATTGGCTCAGGGAATTGATGTTTTATTCCCATGTAATAAAGGTTTTAGTTAATAATTGCATCAAAATGAAATTACTCTGAAAAAGGGAATTTTGGGTAGCCATGTTTAGGGGATTTTCAGGTGGGAATCATGTAGCCCTGCTTTGTTTGTGGGAATTTTCAGGTGGGATTTGTGTAGCCCTGCTTTGCTTTATGGAATTTCTGGATGGGATTTGTGTATCCCTGCTTTGTTTGTGGGAATTTTCAGGTGGGATTTGTGTGTCCCTTGCTTAGTCATTGGAATTTTCAGCAGGGAATTGTGCATCCCTGCTTTGCTTGTGGAATTTTCGGGTGGGATTTGTGTAGCCCTGTTGAGAATTTTTGGGTGGGATTTCTGTAGCCCTGCTTTATTTGTGGGAAATTCTGGGTGAGATTCGTGTAGCCCTGCTTTGTTTGTGGGGATTTTCAGGTGGGATTTGTGTAGCCCTGTTTTGTTTGTGAGAATTTCTGGATGGGATTCGTGTAGCCGTGCTTTTTTTGTGGGAATTTTCAGGCAAGATTTGTGTATCCCTGCTTTGTTTGTGGGAATTTTCAGCTGGGATTTGTGTAGCCCTGTTTTGTTGAGAATTTTTGGATGGGATTTGTGTAGCCCTGTTTTTTTTTGTGGGAATTTTCAGGCAGGATTTGTGTAGCCTTGTTTTGCTTTATGGAATTTCTGCGTGGGATTTGTGTAGCCCTTCTTTATTTGTGGAAATTTTGGGGTGAGATTTGTGTAGCCCTGCTTTGTTGAGAATTTTTTGGATGGGATTTGTGTAGCCCTGGTTTGTTGAGAATTTTTGGGGTGGGATTTGTGTAAAACCTTCAGGTTTCTGTCATTTCTGGACCTTTTCAGCCTCCTGCTGCAATAACCACAGAGAGCAAACCTTCCATGATAGCCCTGGGCAGCACCCCCAGGAAATGTCAGGTATTTCAGGCAAAGAAATGAGTTTAAAAGCTGGGAAAGCTTCAGGAAGCACTGCAGGGAGCCATCCCTTCCTCCTCAGCATCCCTGAGCTCAGCCCTGAGATGATCAGTGCATTACACCGAAAAACAGGGAATTTGTCATGTCCAGCACCTATTCTGTGCCACACCTGCCCTTGCCCTCATGTCAAACCTTGTATCTTTAAAAGAGCAGCTTGTCTGGGCAGGGCCTGGCTGTTTCAGCAGGTTTTTGGTGGAGCTCTGCACGCTCTGCCAGGCTTTGATAAATAATGCAAATGACAGACAGGTCGATAGAGATGTAGATGAAGTAAAACAAGTCTGTTCTGCAGCATCTGAAGGCTCAGAGTTAAATTAACTGATGGAGATGATAAAGGGCTGCTTGTCAGAGCTGCGCAGGACCCGGTGCTGGGAACACCTCGTTAAGGTTGGAGCTGCTCAGCTCTCGAGCCCCACGTTCAGGGAATTTCTGTCTGTGCCCATCAGGCAGAAAATCAGTTTATAGCTTCAGAAGTGCAGGAAAACACAGGCACGGGTCTGAATTTAGCAACCAGATATGGGAAATAAAGGGTGGAAATTTAGGGAGGAAAGCTGATGGCAGCAAAGGAAAAAACCTCTCATTGCCATCATGTCCAGAGGGCCTTTCCACCAGTTGTATTTCGGGATAAGGTTAAAAGAGGGATGTGAGTTTTCACCCCAGCAGGAACCTTATCATTGCATCATTAAGGCTGGAAAAGGCTCCAAGTCCAGCATTTGAGCAAATCCCACCCTGCCCATAAATCCTGTCACAAAGTGCCAGCTCTGCTTGTTTTTTGAACCCTTCAGGGTGGGTTTTAAAAGCTGACCCTCCACTTTTATGTGATGCTTCTTCTCATTTTTATGCACAGAGTGGATTTTGGGCAGCAGCCAGGTCAGAGCTGGCCAGGCCCGGGGTGTGGCTGTGTGAATGCAAAGCTGCATTTTTAGCAGTTTTTGGACTTGCCAGGTGAGGAGAATCCTGCTGCAAAGAGCAGCCCAAGGCGTGGAGATTCCACAGGGAGCCAGGCTGGGATCAGGTGCATCCTGAACCTGCCCTGTGCCAGTGCCTGAAAATACTTTGTTGGTCACAACGGGGATGGATTGGGAGGGGTGGAAAGGCCCAGAGCAGCTGGGATTTGTGCTGTAAACTCCAGATATCCTCCCCTTTTTTTCTTCCAGAAACCGAATCTGGCAAGTTTTAAGTGCTTTTTCCTCCGAGTTCTGCCTCTTCAGCACTTGCTGCCTCAGTTTCCCTGAGTAGCTGCCCGAATTAAATTATGTGGGAGCCATCCATGGAAAACACCAGAAGCTTTTCCCTCTTGTTTGCATGACCAACAGACAGAATTCTGGCAGATTTTTCAGCCCTGCTTTGTTCTGGGGAATTTTGGGGGAGGATTTGTTCAGCCCTGGTGGGTTTGTGGGAATTTTCAGGCGGGATTTCTGTGACCCTGGTTTACTCTGGGGATTTTTTGGGGGGTGGGATTTGTGTAGCCCTGGTCTCACTCTTCTGACTGCAGGAAACCTTTCAAGAAAAGCCGGCTGGCAACACCAGCGAGTGGAGATTGTTTTTAAACCCTGATAATTTAATTTTTTTTTTACAATGAGCTCCTTGTTCCGGGACTCTCCAGTGTCCCATGAGGGGGTGGGGGTGTCACACCCCCCTGATGGCACAGGGGACCCCAGGAGAGCTCAGTATTTGTCCTCTCTCCTCTGAATCCCAGCTCTGTGACCATCCCAGGGAAAGGAGGGAAGGCTGGAACCTTGGCTAGGAATATTTCTATTGGAATATTAGTGGTTGTTTCAGTGTAAATAACAGCACAGTGGAATCCTTCCCTACAAAACCGTCTCTATTCCTGTGAAAATATGGAAATATTATAAAAGCCTTTTAGAGGCACAGTATAAGCTGACAACTTCCTGTCAGGATTATTGGAGAGACCAAATTTTCTTGGTGTATTCTCTGAAGTAATTTTTGGGCCAGAGCAGGAGTGATGTTGTTCAATTAAAAAGGCCTAACACAAAGATTTTTGAACCAGCCAGAAGAGATGTTTTGGAAAAGACAGCAAGTCCATTTAAACAAGGGAAAGAATAAAAAAAGTTGTGTTTTGGGGGATTTTTTTTTTTTTTTAGGAGGAGCTTGATGAATGTCAGCTTTTAAAACCCATAAAAAGCAGCAGTTAAGAAAAATGTGGTTTGGGGGTTTTGGGGGGTTTTTTTTTCAGTTTTTCACTTTGGTATAGATTTAGCTGCATCATTTTAGACCTCATATGTGGAACTGAGTTTTTTCAGTCAAGTTTCCAACCTTCTAAAAGCCATCAATATTTCAGAAGCACAAGAAAGTTGGTTTACAAACTGTTGGTTTGTATTAAATAATATATCTATACTTGTGAAGAAAACAAAAAATCAATGGCTACTGCAAGTTTAGCTCTGAAAGAATCCTAAAGAAATGTCAGCAGCTCCTTTCTGGGCTCTTTCTATTGTGCCCATCAAATGTTTGAAATTATTTTCAATATTGGCTTTTTTTGTGGTAAATTTAGTGCTGAGCATCCTTGGGGGAGCCTAAAATCATTTATTTTATCCTCAAGGGTGAGTTTACAGAGGTCTTTAAGGGTTTCTCTGAGAAGTGGCAGTGAAATGTCCTGCCCTGTCCATGTGAAAATCCCAACTTTTCCCTCTCACTGCCCCTGTTGGAGCCAGGGCTGGTTCCAGGGGTTGTGTTTAGGTGGTGATGCTCAAAATTCCTGCCTCAAGTGGCCAAAAGGTTAAGAAATAAACCCAAACAAATTAAACCTCGTTTTTGTCCAAACCACCAGCAGTTTGATGAGAGAACTGGGAAGATTTTGGGGTCGTGTGGGGATTATTTCCTTTTTTCATACCACGTTACAATTACTATTTCTTTTCCTGATGACCTGTTTTAGGGTTTTTTACACCTGAAAAATAGAGATTCTAGCAGAAAGAATGGCCAACATTGATCAGATCATTGAATAATCTATTCAGTTCAGAAATATTGTTAAATATCCTCTGACCTTTGGGGTTTTGAGAGCACCTGTAAAAATTCCCACTGATGATCCTTGTGAGTCCCTTCCAGCTCGGGATATTCTAATATTTTATGATAATAGATCCACTTCTAAAAATAAAATCAATTTATAAATGAGCAAGGATTACCACCTGTGTCCATCTATAGTCAGCATTACAGTACATCCTGGTTTTATGTGGAATTTTATGTGGAATCCAATCCTGGATTGCAGTGGGAGGGAGCTCTCAGTAAAATACTTGGAGTGTGTAAAAAAAAGGTCAAGCACTGCTTGTGGGGAGCAAGAACATCCCAATCTTGTTCCAGGAGGCAACAGATCCAGTGGGATCCCTAAAAGTAACAGCTCCCAGAATTGAATACAGCAACATCTTCTGGTGGCACATTAAATTCATTCCTTCCGAAATTAGTGTGATTAATATAAATTTCTAAACCTGCCCAGCCCTGGCTGTCCAGGTGGCAGAGTCCCCACCCCGGGAGTGTCCAAAACACCTCTGGATGTGGCACTTGGGGACACAGGTTGGTGGTGGCCGTGGTGGTGCTGGGCCGTGGCAGCACTCGATGATCCTCAAGGTCTTTTCCAACCTCACCCATTCTGTTCCCTTTTTATTGCCCCAAATTCCATTTTTGTGATTCCAGCTGGTGAATCCAGCTGCAAATGGACTGGGGAAAGATCAGGAATGGGAAGGAGCAGCTGCTTTTGCGGGAAGGTAGAAAGCAACAGCTCTATTATTAAGGAATTAATTAAATCTCCATCTTCAGCCTTAACACCCACAGCCACCTTCCTGCTCTGGGAATTTGAAGCAGAAATGCTGAAGTTGCTTTGCTCCACTTTTGTGTTCCTGATCCCAGCATGGAAAATGGAGCTGAGATAAACTGGGAGTATCCAAATGATTTGTAAGTATCTGGGCTAATGAATGAGTTAGAGCTCTGTCAATATTTGCAGGCAGGGCTGTGGAATTAGCGTGGGTAATGCATGCAGGAGATGTAATTTTCAATTTACTTATCAATGTAAACATTCATTTAAAGCCGAAGGTAAACCTGGTTTACAGAACTTCGCTTGCTGGGAAAGCAGGGAAATTTATAATTTACATTTTCCAAGGGAGAGCTGCTTACAGGTACCCAAACCAGGGGTATTTTCGTGCTTTTTTGCTGTGCAAAATTCAGTTCTCTCCTAAACACCAAACCAGATTATTGCATCCCGCTGAAAATTACTTGATGTGTTATTCCAGATATATTTTTCCATGGATATTGTGTGGTTTTTTTCCCTGAGAACACAAGGAAGTCTTTCCCGAAACAAATCTTTCTGTCTCTCTCTGTTTTCCCCAGTTATTGTTGAGCAGATCATCATCTCATCCATAATGGATGTGGGACTGAAAAATTCCAGGGAGTTCACATTTACCAGCATTGCCGAGGGAAGGAATTGTCTCCCGAAGATCCAGCTTTAATATAAAAGAGAAATAGCTGACATTACCATGTTCAGACCCAGAAACTGATAATGGAGCCCTGCTGATGTTTAATACCAGCTGGATTCCATGGGCCTTGTGTTAGGATAATTTTTGGAGGTTGGATTTGTGGTTCTGTGATGAGGAGCTGGAATAATTACATCCCTAAAAAAATCTACTGCCCTGGAACTACGTGTCAGGAAAATACCTCTGTGATAGATTTTTTTTTTTTTTTCAATGTGATCAAACTGAAGGAATTTGATGGTTTTGGGATATGATTTAAAATGTAACCGAACGTGGCAGAGGAGCTCAGCTTATCCCAGAGTTATTGATGCAGCAGAGCACAAGGGTTTGTGCATAGCTGCTTAAATCAACAATTTTGCTTTATATCTCAGTTAACATTCTGCCAGGGAAAGGAAACAATTGATCCCATCAAAACTTGTTCTTGTTTGAAGAACTTTTTGAAGTGTTTCAGGTCGGGCCTAGCAGGGGGAGGTGAATTATCCACCACTTCTTGTTCCTTGCCGAGCTCCCCATGGCTGTTGTTTTATGGAAATAACTGGAATGCTGGTGTTCTGCTGAACCTCAGCCCTGGTGGAATTCTACTCCAGCCCATTGAAATTAAATCTTCTGGAAGTTTCTCCCCCATCCTCTTCGGGCAGGTGGAATCGATGGAGTTGGGGCAGCAGGAATGGGATGAAGGCTCTGTGGGGGAAACGTGGGCAAAAAATAACCCCACAGAGACAGGGGAGGGAGGGAAATAATCTTAATTTAGAGAGTTTGGCATTAAGTGAGAGGTGGAGGCTGCAGTGAGGAGCAGAGCAGCCCCTTGTGCCCGTGAC
>VZUI01063461.1:0-38093 GCA_013401135.1 Cettia cetti | reverse complement strand
CCCTGGCCCCGGGGTTGTTCCTGACCCCCCGGGGTTATCCCTGAGCCCCCAGGGTTATCCCTGACCCCCTGGGGTTATCCCTGACCCCCTGGGGTTATCCCTGGCCCCGGGGTTGTCCCTGATGCCTGGGGCACCCCCGACCTCTGGGTTATCCCTGACCCCCGGACCCTGGGTTATCCCTGACCCCTGACTCCTGTGGTTGTCCCTGACCCCCGGGGTTGTCCCTGGCCCCGGCGCTGTCCCTGATCCCTGCCCCCGGGGTTGTCCCCGGCCCCGGGGCTGTCCCTGATCCCTGCCCCCGGGGTTGTCCCCGGCCCCGGGGCTGTCCCTGAGCCCTGCCCCCGGGGTTGTCCCCGGCCCCGGGGCTGTCCCTGAGCGGGCCCCGGCGCTGTCCGCAGGTGCTGATCGAGACGCTGTGTGCGCTGGGGGCGCAGTGCCGCTGGTCTGCCTGCAACATCTACTCCACCCAGAACGAAGTGGCCGCGGCCTTGGCAGAGGCTGGTGAGTGCCAGGCTGAGCCTCGCAGCCCCTCTGCCTCCCTGGCCTCCTCCCAGGGGAAATCTTCTAGGGAACTTCATATTTTATTTGTATAGATTTCGGTTTATATTTATATATTATTTATTCTATATTTATAGATTTTAAAGTACTTAGTATAATATATAATAATAAAAATTTAAAATTATTTTAATATAAAATATTAAATCATGTAAGCAATATAAATTTAATAATAGATATTAAAATATAGATATTATATTATAAAATTATAAAATTTTAATTTATATTTAGAAGTATTTTATACTAGGTATGTATAAATATATACACATTAATATAAAATGTACAATATAAACATGAATACATGTATGGATATTTATAAAATGCTTATAGATATATTTTACATAGGATATAAATAAAATAGATATAAAATACAAATGAATAAAAAATAGGAATAAATATAAAATTATAAAACCATAAAATATATTTTAATTTTATATTTAACTGCATTTTAATTCTATTTTTTTTTAACTGTTTATTGTTAGTAGTATTGCTTTCTTCTTATTTATTATTATTTCTTTGGTTTTTTTTTTTTTCTATTTCTGTTTTAGGGAATTAATATTTTTGGGGAATATCTTCTAGGGAGGGATGGACAGGTGTGATCCTGGTGTGGGCTGTGATCTCTGCATGGCCCCTTGGCTCTTGTGTCCGTGTGTTTGTGGAGTTGGCCAAGCAGGAGAGAGCTCTGCCAAGCCCAGCAGACTCCAAGGATGCTCCGGTTCTTTCAGGTGTTGCTGTGTTTGCCTGGAAAGGGGAGTCAGAGGATGATTTCTGGTGGTGCATTGACCGCTGTGTTAACGTAGATGGCTGGCAGGCCAACATGGTGAGGAGCCTTCTCCAGCCCTTCCTCTTCCTCCCTTCCACCCTGGGGTGTTCCTGGGAGCCTGCTGGCCTCAAAAGGGCCTCTGACCCCCATTAAAGGGGGGCTCTTGGGGAACGGCAGTTGGAGATGAGCTGGGAACAGCCATGGGAATGTCAGGAGCTGCAGAGATCATGTCCTGAGTTGGCACATCCCAATGGCAAGGGAACAGCTGCTGGTGGAGCTGCCATGAGCCAAGAACTGGGGCCTGTTTCCCCCTGCAGGAGCTGCCTCAGCCACTCCTCTCTCAGCATAGATGCCATCTGCCCTCTCCCTCCCAAAGCTGGGATCATAGTGGGGACCTTTCCCTTGTCAAAGCTGATGTCCCCCCTTGGTGCGTGGTCTGTGGTCACCAGTGATGTGTCCGGGGGCTGTGACACCTCCCACAGCCTCTCCTCTCCCCTTTGCTTTCAGGGCATGAATGTTGTGGCGTCCTGAGCTCAGCCTAGTTAGTTAGTGCTGCCTGTGGTCACCTTTCCAGGCTGCAGAGCAATAGCAGAGGCAGGAAATCCTGTTAGGATCCAGCAGCTCCACACAGGGGTAAGGAATCTGTGTTTTGGAGGAGACCCCGAGTTGCAGGCACCTAGGGGAACCTGGGAGTCCTGGCCCCCAGGCCTCTGCGCTAACAGCCCCTCCAGCAGTGCCTGAAGATGCTCCTCCAAATCATTTTCCCCATCCTGTGCTCAACCAGTGCATTTCCCAGTGGGAGGCCTGACTGCTCCCATTTTCCCTTGCCTGTTCTCTAGATCCTGGATGATGGTGGGGACCTGACCCACTGGGTTTATAAGAAATACCCCAGCGTGTTCAAGAAGATCCGAGGGATTGTGGAGGAGAGCGTGACGGGCGTGCACAGGTGGGAGCTTTGGGAAGGCAGATCCAGAGATCTCAGGGAGTTGCTGCTGTCTGCTCTGACGTGCCTCTGCCCTCTCCCAGGCTGTACCAGCTCTCCAAGGCTGGGAAGCTCTGTGTCCCAGCCATGAACGTCAATGACTCTGTCACCAAGCAGAAGTTTGATAACCTGTATTGCTGCCGGGAATCCATCCTGGATGGGTGAGTCCGGCTCTTTTCCCCACTGGCACTTCCACACGGGTGGGTTTGGCTCCAGCTGCTCTTAAGCACAGGTCAGGCTCTGCTGCTTTGAGCTGGTTTTGGGCTTGACTGATCCCAACACAGGTCTCTCTCTGTCCCCCAGCCTGAAGAGGACCACGGATGTGATGTTTGGAGGGAAGCAAGTGGTGGTTTGTGGTTATGGGGAGGTGAGTTCTGTGAGCTGTGCTGGCCTCCCCCAAGCTCAGCATCCTGCAATTCCCTGTGCAAAGGCCACTTGCCCTTGCTGTAAGGAGTAGATCCAGCCTGGTGAGCGATAACCAGGGAAATCTTGCTGGAATCTGCTGGGAGGATGGAGATCAAGAATCAGATTTCCCAGTTTGCTGCAAATGAGCTGGGCTGCACAGCTGACAGTTGCTGGGAACACTGGCCTGAATTGTAGCTACCCATGGATACTCCATCTGCTGTCCCTGGCCCAGGTTCAGCATCCAGCCTGGCTGTCACTGAGCGGGGCAGGCGGCTTCTCCCTGGGAATAATACTCTGGCAGAGGGAAATTGTATAATGAACTTGTAACTGATGCTATCCTGGAAGAGCTGGAGCTGGGAGCTGCCACCTTCCCTCCATCTGTGCATGTCCATGTGGGTGCTTCTCTTCCGGCACTGTGCAGGGGCTGGCAGGAGCTGCAAAGGCTCTTCCCAGCAGGAATTTGCTCCCTAATTCATTTAGGCACCAGTGGAACCCAGCTTTGCTTGATCAAGAGACTGTGCTGGCTCTCACTGAGCACTCTGTGCTGGTGCCTGATTCTCCAGTTGTGCTGGGCGTTGTTGTCTCCAGGGTCTGTCCCAAGCTTTACTGGACTTCTTCACAACAGGAACGTCAGAGAATCCAACCCATATTTGGGTTGGAAGGGAACTTCAAGCTCCTCCAGTTCCACTCCCTGCCATGGACAGGGGCACCATCCACTAGGCCAGGTTGCTCCAAGCCCCATCCAACCTTGAACACTTCCAGGGATGGGGAGCCACAGCTTTTCTGAGAAGTCCATTCCAGCCTCACCACCCTCACAGGGAAGAATCCCTTCTGACTATCCCATCTAACCCTGCCTTCTGGCAGTAGGAAGCTTTCCCCCTTGCCCTGTCACTCCCTCCCTTGTCCACAGTCCCTCTTCAGCTCTTCAGGAGCCCCTTTAGGCACTGGAAGGGACTCTAAGGTCTTGCTGTAGCCTGCCCTCCTCCAGGTTTCCCCTCTGGATGTGAGTTGAGTCCCAGTTGATCTGCCTGGGTGTGCTTAGTAGACCCAAGGTTGCAGCTGGGTGATAAGTGAGGGTCTCTGGAAATGTTTTTGGTCCAGCACCTTCCTTCTCATAAAATGGGGCTGAGTAGAGTCGATGCAGCAGAGCCAGGTGTTGGTGTGGGTTGGTGGTGTGGAGAGCCAGACATTGTTTTAATTTTCCACTGAGAAGGGGAACGAGTCTGAGATGCTGTTGCAGGAGCCCTGTGCTGATGTGGGATGGAGGATCTGCCCCCTGAGGAGTGCAGGATGGCTCTGAAATCCTGTAGCTTAAAGGCAAGCAGGCAGCGTGTGCTCCTCTAGGCTGTCTGTAATTCCTGCCTGGAGAAAGGCTCCTGCAATGCTGGGGCTGCACAAGCTGTGAGAGTGTTGGGTTGGGAAAGCTCCTGCTGTGAACATTTCCAGATGGGCCAGCCACAGCTTCTCTGGACAACCTGTGCCAGGGCCTCACCGCTCCCACAGGGGAGAATTCCTTCCCAATATCCTGTCTAATCCTGCTCTCTGGCAGTGGGAACCTGCTGGCCTTGGAGGAGGAGCTGGGCTTGTGGCAGTTGTGCCCCTCAGCAGGTACATCCTGAGCTGCTCCTGGCATTGGGCAGGTGGCTGGGATGAGGCTGTTCCAGCCTGGGCTGTTCAGGGCAGGGACTGTAGCAGCACTGGCATGTCTGTCCTGCCTCACTGGGATCCTTTTGCCTGGGCAGGTTGGGAAGGGCTGCTGTGCTGCCCTGAAAGCCCTGGGAGCCATCGTGTACGTCACAGAGATCGACCCCATCTGCGCTCTCCAGGCCTGGTAAGGTGTTCCCATCTGCCTGGGAGTGTCTCTGTGTCTGCTCTTCCAAAGCCTGCCAGAGGCTGGAGTGAAGCCAGGGGGTCTGTGGCTCATTTTGGAGAACATGCACCTTGTTGGGAGGGATGGGGAAGGGCTCGGGCAGCTTTCAGGGATGGGTTACTGGCAGAAGGTGTTCACTGGCTGGTTTGGGGAGGCTGCTCAAGCCTCTGCCACACATTCCTGACTCATCCCTCATTTCCAAGAGTGGGTTGGACATCCAAACTTTTGTACAGCCCTCCCTCATGACACCGGTGTCCCTGGAGGGGTAGAGGAGAGGCTGGGCTGCTGCCAGAGCAGTTTGGAGCTGCTGAGATCCCTCATGGCCTAGGGCAGAGAGGGAACAGGCTCCTCCTCCTCATCATGGTCCCTACTCCCCTTTTTTTTTGCCAGCATGGATGGATTTCGGGTGGTGAAGCTGAGCGAAGTAATCCGTCAGGTGGATGTCGTCATCACCTGCACAGGTAGGGGTGGAGAATGTTGGAGCAGGCTGAGGAGCATCATTCCCAAGTGGGGTCTCGAGGGAGCTGGGAATGGAGGACATTTCACTGCTGTGTGCTCCTGATTTTCCACAGTAGCTCTGCCAGGAGCTTTTCCCCAATTTGTTATTTGACCACAGTCCTGGCCCAGAGCAGAGGGACATCTTGGCCACATGTTCTCAGGGTATTTTGGGATCTCCTAGAGCCTGGTTAATTCATGGGAGCAAAGATCAAAGATTTGGGCACTGAACCAGCTCCCCAGGGAATGGTCATGGTCCCAGTCCTGCCAGAGCTTATGGGATGTTTGGACACCGGGTGGGATTGTTGGGAGTGTCCTATGTAGCGTCCAGGAGTTGGACTTGATGACCCTTGTGGAACCCTTCCAGCTCAGGATATTCCACGACAGCACTTGTCCCACATGTTCTCTGCTGTCACAGCCAGAGGGGCTCATGTCCCAGGGGAGTTCTTCTGATGTTGCCCCAAGCTGAGCTTCTATGACTCGAGTTCAGGGAAGGAGAAACCAGAGGGTTTGTGTTCCCACTGCTGTGGGATCAGCTGTGCCCTCTGTGCCTGCAGGGAACAAGAACGTGGTGACCAGGGAGCACCTGGACCGGATGAAGAACAGCTGCATCGTGTGCAACATGGGCCACTCCAACACCGAGATTGACGTGGTGAGTGCCGGCAGCCCGGCGTGCCCGCCTGCCGGCCCTTCCGTGACCCCGCCTCTTCCTCCTCCTCTTCCTCCTCCTCTTCCAGACCAGCCTGCGGACGCCGGAGCTGACCTGGGAGCGGGTGCGCTCCCAAGTGGACCATGTCATCTGGCCGGACGGGAAGCGGGTGGTGCTGCTGGCCGAGGTGTGTGCTGAGAGCTGGGCCGTGGTGCTTTGGGCCTCCATCAGGAAATCGCAGATTTAGCCAGGTGGAAAAGTGCTGGGAGGAGCTTCAGGGCTCAAAAAAGGGGGTTTGGATTTATTTTATTTATTTTTTATTTCCTTTTCTTGAGGACGGGTGTGTCATATCCCACATGCAGCCACAGAGGTGCCATCTGGCTCCATTCTTCTGAGCTGGGATTCATCTCACTCAGGCAAACCCCATCTGTGCAGGGTTTCCCAGGTGCTGGGTGGTCCCTCTTCCCACAGGAGCTGTTCTGGTAGGAGCAGGGACTGGCTTTTCTAGGGTCCAAAACATTCCCCTGCCTTGAAATGAAGGGTTAAGGTGGAAACTGGAGCAGACTTGAAATGTTCTGGTCACCGTGCTCTGGTTCTCTGTTCCCTGCTCCCTGTGCAGGGAGGGGGTAGAGGGGAATCCCATCTGGGAACTCAGTTTGGTTTGGATTTGGGAGCACTTCCAGCTCTGTGCTGACTCCTCCTGCTTTCTCCCAGGGCCGTCTGCTCAACCTAAGCTGCTCCACAGTTCCCACCTTCGTTCTCTCCATCACAGCCACCACGCAGGTCTGTAATGGGTGGGGCCCTGCGTGAGCCTCGGGGTGGGGATGGTTTAGAAGGAGCTGGGAACAGGCTGGGATTGGTCCTTGAGGTGGCACCACTGCCAGAAATACCATTTTGTCTGGGCTGGAGTTAGTGCTGGCATGGACCCAGTGTTTTGGGAGGGCTTTTAAATGAGTGGTTTCATGGCACAGATCCTGCTGGGCTGGAAGAGAGGTCTAAGCTTCCACCAGACAGGCTAGGAGCCCTCCTAGAACAGGTTTGAGACCCCCTAGCATTGGTTTTACCTTCCCCAGCACAGGCTTAAGCCCCTCTAGCATGGATTTAAGCTCCCCCTAGCACAGGTTTGAGTTTACCTCAAAGTAAGGCTTTGTTTAGGCTGAAAACATGGAGGGGACTGGTGGCACTGGGAGCACGGAGGGAATTGATGGCACTGGGAACACAGAAGGGTCTGGTGGCACTGGCTCATGGGGAAGGACAGCCAGGCTGACAGTGGGGAATTCCCTTATCCTCACTCCTGTTAGCCCCAGTGGACAGGGAACAGGCCTGTGTTTTGGACTCGGTCCCTACACTGGAAGCCAGCACTCAGGGGATGCAGCTTCATCTGTCCTGGAGGAATCACCCTGGTTTTTGGATGCTGCCAGTTTCTGAGGAGCAGCCCCTCCATTTCCATGTGCTGCAGCAGCTGGATGGTTTAAGAGAAGAGCTGCTAACCCTAAACCATGTTCATGTTTTTCCCTGGGGTGTTGAGCCCAGCAAACAAGCTGGATGGCATCTCATCCCTGCTCTCTGATCCCTCCAGTGGGATCACGGAGACCCAGACAGGGATGTACCCGGGGTGGGAGTCCTTCCCTCAAGGCATGTTGGAAATGGCTGCAGTGTCCTCCAGCTCCCAGATCCTTCCCTGCCCCTGTGAGTTCTGTGCTGCCCAACCTGGTGGCCATTCCTGGCTGTTCCCAGCTTATCCCTGTGCTCTCTGCAGGCTCTGGCTCTGATTGAGCTCTACAATGCTCCTGAGGGCCGGTACAAGCAGGATGTTTACCTGCTGCCGAAGAAGATGGGTGAGTGAAGGAACTGACTTTTTCCTGGGGAATCCGAGTGCCAGCAGTGTCAGGAGAGCTCAGACCTGGGCTGGGAAACACTTCCAGAGGGACAGTGAGTTCAGGGAAGCCACCAGAAGCAGTGACATTAAAATACGTGGGGGTTATTTGATTTATTTTTGTTCGTGTTCTGCAGCAGGGGAGGCACCCCACATCCTGCAGCCTCCCTTCTCTGGGATTTTCCATGCCCTCCTTGTGCCTTTAGGCGCACATCCAGCCCAGGCTTGGGCTCAGCTCTGCTTTGGGTGATGGTGAATCTGGGGTGCTGCCCAGCCAGACCTTCCAATCATCACCTCCCCATGTTGTGGTGGGGGTGTGCCCCCCTGATCCCCTTTTCCCTGTTCCCTCAGATGAGTACGTGGCCAGTTTGCACCTGCCGTCGTTCGACGCCCACCTGACGGAGCTGACGGACGACCAGGCCAAATACCTGGGACTCAACAAAAATGGGCCTTTCAAACCCAACTACTACAGGTGAGAACTGCCAGGGCAGGAGCTCCCAGCTCCCCCTTGGTTTGGAGTTCTGCCTCCAGCTCCAGGGTTTCCAACAGCAGAAGGATGTGGAGCTGCTGCAGCGTGTCCGAAGGAGGCCATGGAGATGCTTTGAGGGCTGGAGCCCCTCTGGGAGAGCTGGAAGGCTCCCAAGCTTAGAGCCCCTTCCAGTGCCTAAAGGGGCTCTGGAGAGCTGGAGAGGGACTTTGGACAAGGGCCTGGTGTGCCAGGATGAGAGGGACTGGCTTCCACTGCCAGAGGGCAGGGATGGATGGGCTATTGGGAGGGAATTCTTCCCTGGGAGGGTGGGCAGGCCCTGGCACAGGGTGCCCAGAGCAGCTGTGCCTGCCCCATCCCTGGAAGTGTCCAAGGCCAGGTTGGACAGGTCTTGGAGCACCCTGGGACAGTGGAAGGGTCCCTGCCCCTGGAATGAGACAAGCTTTAAAGTCCATGCCAGCCCAGTCTGGAATCCCATGCCTGGGGGATTCCCTTGCTCTGGCACAGCAGCACTCCCATGTCCCTCACTGTCCCTTTCTTCTCCCCTAGATACTGATGGGACCATTTCCATGAAGGACCAGACCACACAAGGCAACATTTGAGAGATTATTTTTTAAAAATCATTTTTATTTTGGTTTACCTTTTTTTTTTTTTTTTTTCTTAACCACCACCAGAACCTGTTTTTACATTTTATCTGTGATTTTAAGGTCAGGTTTTCTTTTCTCCCTGTTTTCCATGATCGGATCCCTGTCTGATCTTGCCAGACAATCTGGGATTTGCTTCTTGCTTTCATGTGGCTGAAGCTGCTGGTTCCCAGCCCTGGCTCCAGGAGGGGCTTTCCCTTTCCTGCTGTGCCAAGGGCACTTCATTCCTGCAGCAATGGTTTATTTTGGCTTTTATTTTGTATTTTTCCCCACCTTTCCAGCCCATGTCGGTCTCAGCCGGGCTCCCTGCGGATCCGGAGATGCTCTTCTACTTTATCTTCTATTTCTTTGTGTGGATTATCTGCAACTTCTAAATTGCCTTAAAGAGCCCAGTTTTAGCTGCTAGATCCCTGCTCCGGGTGCTTCCGGGAGCAGAGTGGCCTGCAGGACACCTGGCAAAGGGGGTGACTGTGCCCAAGCCCAGCCCGGGTCCCTGCGCTGAGGTGGCCCAGGTTTGGTGGCCACTGGCCTGGGTTTGCTGGCCACCTGGGTCCAGGGGAGTTCAGTGTTTCAGGGTGCTAATCTGAATCCGGATGGGGGTCGCTTTCCCAGCATTATCCTCATCTCTCCTAGGTTTTTTTGGGTTGTTTTTTTTTAGCCAAACTGCACCTTAATTGAGTTTTAAACATTTTTTTTTCCGTTTGTTTGTTTGGTTTTTTTCCTCTTTTCCTTTCTGATCCTTACAGAGATGTTTTAAAGAGGAAGCACTCTTTAAAGGATGTGGCCACCTTCCCGTCTCCCACTGGGAAGTGCCGGGTGGTGTTGAGGGTGTCTGGGGTGGGTTTTGGGGGTGTTTCACTATTTTTTTTCTGAGCTGGATGCAGAGATGAGCCTTCCCCATACCCCAGCCTGGCCCTTCTGCTCCCTGTTGCTGTTTTCCTCACCCTCTCTCCATGTGTCCCAGCTGTTCCCATCACCTCCTCCATGCCCTCCCTGCCGACATCTCCCTTTCCTAGCTTGTGCTGGAGTGTGGGGAAGCTCCTTCCAGCCCAGGTTGGAAAGTTCCTCTTGGCTTTTTTTATCCTTCCCAAATCTCCTGTTCCTTTCCCCACTCAAGGGAGGGAAGGAGCAGCTGGCACCTCCTGGCTCGTGGAGCTGCTTCGTCCCCCCTTTGCAGGGATCCACTTGCATGGGTCCTTCCAGGGAATTTGCAGGTCTGGGAGTGCAAAGCTCCGTGGAGGGCCAGGAGATGGAAGAGGTGCTGAGATCATCCCCCTCTCATCCCCTCCTCCATGTCCTCTGACTGTTCCTCTCTCCCACCCTGCCTGATCTCCTCCTGGACAGTCTCTCCATAGATTTTGGGGATCACCTGCCTCCCTCCCCCACAGATCCCGGGGATCACCTGGGTCCCCTCCACCATCCCCCAGACCTCCCTGGGTACGGCTTAGCAGGCTGGGATGGGCGTTTGTGGGAAGGACCGGGAGCATCCCCCCTTCCCTGTGAGCCCCCCACGTCCGGGGGTCCCGGCCCCCCATTCCCACCCATCCCGGGTGGAATCTCAGCGCAAGGGCTCCGTGTCTGGATAAGCCATGTTGGGGGAGCCTGGGGGTGATGGCAGCGGCAGCGTTGGGCCGGGAGTGAGAGGTTTATTTTGTATATGAATGATTTTTAATGAATGCAATATTAATCCTTGCAGATGAGCAATAAATCATTAAAGTCTAATTAAACTATTAGGAAAAAGGAACTGCTTTTGGTTGTGGGTGGTTTATTTGGTGCCTTGGGGGATCTCGAGTTGTTTCCTAGCCCAAGGGCAGGGCTGGAATCTCCCTTTGGCCACCTCGGGGCGGGGGTTGGGTCCCGCCAGAATTTCCTGAGCGTTGCCACAACTCTGGATTTTGGGGTCTTACCCTCTTTTAAACCGAATAGGGCACCTTGGCTTGGGGTTTAAACCCTGTCGGGGTCCGACTCCCCTCTGAGTTCCACCGGATCCCCCCTCTTTGGGGTCTGAGCCCCGCCCCCAGCCCCTTCACTGAGGGATTCCTTTGTTCCAGGCCCTTCAATTTGGGACCTGCCTGTTCCTGCCACTCTCAACATGGCGGCCTCCAGCTCCCGGGCCCGCCCTGGGGTGGGGCGGAAGTGCCACACCCAGCATGGCCGCGCCCGGGACCGCGCCGCACCCAAGATGGCCGCGCGGGGGCGGAGCCCGCCGCCTGGCCGTGTGTCGCGCCGTCCGTGGCCACCGGGGGCGGGCAGCGCCGGCCGTGACGCGGCCGCCACGGCGGAGCGGCGGGAGCGGCGGGCGAAGCTGCATCGCACTCACCGGAGACACCGGCGCTCCCCCAGGTGCCACTCCTAACATGGCGGCGGCACTGCCCCGGCTCTCCCTGCCGCTCCCGCGAGAGGAGGGGGTGAGTCCTCGCGAGAGCTCGGCGCGGCGGAGCGGCCGACATGGAGCCGAGTGGCGGCCCCGGGCCGGGCCCTGTCCCGGTCCCGGGGAACAACAAGGGCCGCGGTGGGGCGGCCGCGCCCGGGAGGGGCCGCGACTTGGCCCGGCCGCCGCGCAAGGACTCCGAGGTCAGCGCCGCCGGTAGCGGGGCGGCCTTCCCGGGCGGGGCGGGCCGCGCCGGGCCTCGTCCAGGGCCTGCCCATGGGTGCCGGTGCCCAGGGGCGGTGCCGGTGCCCGGTGATTCCGGTGCTCGTGGATCCCTGTGGGTGCCGGTGTCCAGGGGTGCCAGTGCCCGTAGTGCCGGTGCCCGGGGGTGCCGGTGTCCGGCTCTTCCAGCCCTGCTTGGGCACCGCCTTCCCCGGGACCTGCCCGTCCGGTGGCTCCGGGGCTCCAGTGCTGGTCCCACGGCGGTTCCCTGGCGCAGTGGCCCCGGGCTGTGGAGCCGAGAGGCCTCTCCGTGCCCGGCCTACTCGGAACTGCGGCTGCCCGGACCCTGCCTGGTCTCGGTCGGTGCCGGTTTCCCCTTCAGCCATCCCTTCCCCAGGTCCGGGCCGCCGTGAATCGGCTGGAGCGCGAGGGTGGCTCGGTCCGCCGGTCCCACACGGGAGTGACAGGGCTGGCCCGGGGGTCTCACAGCCCTTCCGGGGGTTTTCTCGGTGTTACCGGTCGGTACCAGCCCGGGGTGCGGTGTCGGGTCCCTCTGCCGTGCTCGGACCAGGGATGGATCCGGCCAGAGGTGACCAACCCCCCCGAGGACCTGGGGTCACCCCGAGCACTGGGGGTCAGGAGGGTCGTGTGGAGCTGAGGTATCCCGGGGCTTTTCCAAAGCCTTTCGTTCCTGGGATGGCCCCAGAGCCGTTCGCACCCAGGGGTTCCTCAGAAAGGTCCCTGGAATGCCAGGGGAGAGAGGGATGTGAGGGGGAATCTTGGAGAACCCGAGGTGCTTGGGGGGGCTCGCAGCAGGGCAGAGCCAGTACAAGGCAGGGGGTTGGAGCTACCCCTCTCTCAGACTCCTGGAATTCGGGATTATTCTGATGTGGATCTGCCCCTCTCAGGAGTGGGAGCCCCCAATTTTAGGAGAGTTCTGCTGTGGATTTGCAGCTCACTGGGGGGCCGTGCCCCAAAATTTGTGTGGATTTGGTTCTGGATGTGCCCCTTCTTCAGGAATGTGTGCCTGGTTCTGGGTGTGCCCCTTCTTCAGGAATGTGTGCCCCAAAATATGGGATCGTTCTGCTGTGGCTCTGCTCCTTGCTCAGGGGTGAGTGTCCCAAGAGGGTTCTGGTGTGGGTCTGCCCTGTGCTCAGGAGTATGTGTCCCAAAATCCTGCTCAGGATCTGCCCCTCACTCAGGAGTGGGTGCCCCAAAATTTGGGATGGTTCTTTTAGGGGTTTGCCCCTCACTCAGGAGTGGGTGAGGATTCTGTTCTGGATCATCCCTGTGCTCAGGAGTGGGAGCCTCATAATTCAGGAGGGTTCTGGTGTGGATTTTCCCTGTGCTCAGGATCCCAAAGTTTGTGAGGGTCTTGCTGTGCATCTGCCCCTTCAGGGCTGGATGCTCTGAAGTGCTGTGGGTTGAAGTTCATGACTTCTGTAAAGGGAGCTGATATTTTGTGCTCGAAAGGTTCTCCTGAATATTTTTGCAGCCTCTCCAAAGCTGTTTGCAATTGTTTCATCCTCACATCTGCTGGGATGGCACAACTCAAATTTTCCCAATTTTGTGCAAAATGGGTGAGCTCTGAGAGCTCCCTGATCTCACAGAACCCTCTCCCTGTCTCCTGCTGTGTTTGTTGTGCTTTGGGGGCTCCCCCCGTGCTTTGGAGGTGCTGCAGTGGCTCCATGTGGCACAGCCCATGGAGACGCAGGAGGTGGGCTGGAGTTGCCTCGGTAACGTTTGTGCTGCTGCAGGAATGTTTTTGGTCCCTAAACCAGGAAAACCAGCCCTGGATTTGCAGGAGGATGAGGTGAATTGTGAGTGTTTTCAGGGATTTTGGTTTTCCTGAAATGTGCTGTAATGGAACTGATTTTTCCCCCGTGTTTTCAGGGCTATTCGGAGTCGCCAGATCTGGAGTTTGAATATGCAGACACGGATAAATGGACAGCAGAGCTGTCAGGTAAGGAATTCTGTGATGGATCAATTAATCAACCGTGATTTCCTCTCCTGGTGGAATTAAAGCAACTCTGTCAATTCCAGTATCACTTTATTATTATATTTAAGTGCTGTATTGATGTTAAAAGGGACAGGATATATATAATTAATATTTTTGGCCTTACACTGGGTGGGATTTTATTGCATTTTGATATTTTGGCTAAACCCGCAGTTCCCAGGACTGAATTGCAGCTTGGTGCAGGTTTTTGGAGCTTCTCCTCTTTTGGCAGAGCTGTACAGCTACACGGAGGGGCCAGAGTTCCTGCTCAACCGAAAATGCTTTGAGGAGGACTTCAGGGTCCACAGTAAGAGCCTTTTTCTGGATTCCTCTCGCCCTGGGGAGGGACAGGGGTTTGTTTCTCTTCCTGGAGAAGAGAAGCCTGATGCCAGAGCTCATTGGGGTCTGCAGCTACTCCTGAGGGGCAGCTCTGATCTCTGCTCCCTGTGAGCAGGGACAGCAGTCAAGGGAACAGCTGGGGCTGTGTCTGGGGAGGGTCAGGCTGGAACTCAGGAGGAGCTTCTTCTCCCAGAGGGTGCTGGCACTGCCCAGGCCCCCCAGGGAATGGGCACGGCCCCGAGGCTGCCAGAGCTCCAGGAGCCTTTGGACAGTGCTCCCAGGGACCCAGTGAGATTTTGGGATGTCCTGTGCGGGGCCAGGAGTTGGCCTCTGTGACCCCTGTGGGATACTCACGGTGCCACGGCTGACCGAATGAATCACCTGCCGGACGGCTCCGACATCCCGCAGCCGTCCCACAGCCCGGGAGTCCTTCCCCGCAGCGGCAGCGGCAGCGCCGCTCCCTGGCTGGCCCGTGCCGGGTCCCTGGAGCGGGGCCGTGCCCAAAGCCCCACCTGGCTTTGCAGTGCGGGACAAGAAGTGGCCGGAGCTGGAGCGGACGCAGCACCGCACCCACGCCATGCGCCTGCTGGACGGGCTGGAGGTGACGGCGCGCGAGAAGAGGCTGCGCGTGGCCCGCGCCATCCTCTACGTGGCACAAGGTGAGCCCGGCCTCTGCCCAGCCCCTGAAAGGGCTTCTGTGTGCTATAGTTAACCTAGATAGGTTATCCTGGTTGTACAGTATAGTAATGGATTGTTTTGTGATAGTAATTTTATAGTGATAGTTATATTGTGATATGGTGCCTCTGCCCCTGGTTTGCACCACTGCTCAGTCCATAAAACAGTTATATTGTGATATAGTTAATCTATGTAAGTATATATTATATATATTGTACAATGGAGTAGTGGATTATATTGTGGTAGTTAATTTTATAGTGATAGTCATAGTGATAGTTATAGTGATAGTTATATTGAGATATGGTTAATCTATATATGTTATATATATTCCACAATATAGTAATGGATTATATTGTGGTAGCTCATTTTATAGTGATAGATAGCTATACTGTGATATTGTGCCTCTGCCCCTGGTTTGCCCCATTGCTAAGTTCATAAAATAGGTTATATTGTGATATAGTTTATATATATAAGTATATATTGTATATATCATACAATATAGTAATGGATTATATTGTGATAGTTTATTTTATGGTGAGAGATAGTTATACTCTGATATTGTGCATCTGGCCCTGGTTTGCCCCACTGCTCAGTCCATAAAATGGATTATATTGTGATATAGTTAATCTATATAAATATATATTATATTTATCTTACAATGGACTAATGGATTATATTGTGATAGTTAATTTTATAGTGATAGTTACAGTGATAGCTATAGTGTGATATTGTGCCTCTGCCCCTTGTTTGCCCCACTGCTAAGTCCATAAAATGGGTTATATTGTGATATAGTTAATATATGTAAGTCTATATTATATACGTATCGTACAATATAGTTATACAATTATATATACAATTATATGTTATGTATATATTTTTATATAGTGTATATTTAAATAATAGCGAACTCCTTTATATTAGTAATGTCTTTATATATTTATATATCTTGTATATACTTAATGCAGTATATATAGTATATATACTATATAATACACAATATATAGTTTTGTATTATATATAGTATAATATATATTGTATTATATATGTATTGTAGATTATATTGTAATATGTCTATAGTAGATATAATCTCATATAATAAGACATTAAAATACATAATTATATATGTATACTATAGTACTTTTGTATATGTACGATATAGGTGAGACACTACAATATAATCTCATATGTATAGTATATACATACAAATATTTAATTATAATATGCATACTACAAGTAATACATAATGCAATATAATCTACAATAATATATGTAACATACTGCATATTATATATTACATATATTACATGTTATGTCTTACATATGTGTATATATTTATACATTATATAGTAAATGCTATATGCATTGTATATATATTATATAGTCTATATTATTCATATTAAAGGTTATACACAATATGTTATATATATTGTATGTAATATATATAATATGAATATAGAATTAGTATAATATAATAATTACTAATTATTTTAATATGAAATATTTTGAAGAATTTTCATTCCTTGGCGATTTCATTCCACCTGAGATGTCTGAAACGAGGCTGAATCTCACAGGACCAGATAGTTTAGAGCAGTTGGGCCCCAAATTAGTCTGATTTCCCTGTGTTATCCCAGTTCTGCAGTGCTGGGATGCATTACCCAAAGAGGGCAGTTCTTCCCAGTATTTCCCTCAGTTTGGAGGGTGTGTTTTCCCTGGGAGATGCTGTGAGGGCCCCTGGAGCTGGCATCAGCGGGGTCTCTTTGCAGGCACCTTCGGGGAGTGCAGCTCCGAGGCCGAGGTCCAGGCGTGGATGAGGTACAACATCTTCCTCCTGCTGGAAGTGGGAACGTTCAACGCCTTGGTGGAGCTGCTGAACATGGAGATTGAGTGAGTACTGCAGGAAGACACTTCAGCACTGGCTCTGGGGCTCCTTGGTAGGAGTTTTTGTGCTTTATGGCACAAAAGCTCGTGGTACGAAACCTTACCTATCCATCTATCCCTAATCTGATTCTGCATCCACCAGAGTGCCTCCTGTTGTCCTGGGTGGATGTGTAATGTAGGACTATAGCTGATTTCTCCTGAAATCCCTGATGAATCAAACTGCCTGGCAGCACACAGGCAGCTCTGCTCCTCCTGCTGCTGCTGCACTGGGAGCAGGGAGTTCATGGCAGCAGTGTCTGCTTCAGGGTTTGGAGCTGGCACCTGGAGTGCCCATGGCAGAGTTTGAATTCCCCCAAATTCCCTCTGAGCTGCTCTCCCTCCACAGCAACAGCGCAGCGTGTTCCAGTGCCGTGAGGAAACCGGCCATTTCCCTGGCTGACAGCACCGACCTCAGGTATGGAGTGGGAATGGAGGGGCCAGGCGTGGGGCCAGGGTTTTCTGGGAGCTTTGGGAGGCTGAGACAGGCACTGGAAGGGGTCCCAGAGCTGTCCCAGCTCTGAGTTTCCACGGGTGTCTGTCATACCCAGCCTGATGGGACAGATTGGGAATATGAAAGCAGTAAAATTTGGGAAAGCAGATTTTTTTCCTGTTTGGACTTGCAGAGACTTCTTCCCCCGGTGCCTGTGTGGAGCAGGTACATGAGTTCTGGATGTGGTCTGGGTTGCTCCAGCTTCTCCCTGAGCCCCGGGGGCTGACAGTGCTTCCGTAAGTGATGCCAGTCCCGGGATTCAGCTGCCCTGGTTTTTGCAGGGTGCTGCTGAACATCATGTACCTGATCGTGGAGACTGTGCGCCAGGAGGCTGAGGGGGACAAGCCCGAGTGGAAGAGCATGAGGCAAACCTTCCGAGCAGAGCTGGGTGAGGAGCAGCAGCTGGGATGGAACTGCCAGGGCTGGAGACAGTGACATGGGATCTGGCTCTAGGAACTGGATAATAGCAACTGGCAGCACTGGGTTGGTTTCTGCTCAACTAGTGGGGCAGAGGGAGGTGAGCAGAGGAAGCCATCCAGCCTTTTCTGCTGCTGGGTGCTCTCTCCCTGGCAAAAAACCTGGAATATTGGAGCTGTTGTTTCCCCTCAACATAGAGGTAAGAAATGATGGAGTTTACGAGGCCTTGGAAGGGGAGAGGGAGCTGTCTGGGGTGAGGTGAGGATCTTGGGGCTGATGGGTGCAGGAGCTGGTGATGGGGTGAGGCCAGAGATGAGGAATTCCTGGCTAATGGTGCTGTGTGGTTCCAGGAGCCCCCTTGTACAACAATGAGCCCTTCTCTGTCATGCTCTTTGGGATGGTGACCAAATTCTGCAGTGGCCACGCTCCGCACTTCCCCATGAAGAAGGTGCTGCTTCTGCTCTGGAAGACTGTGCTGGTAAGGAGAGGCTGTGGGATGTGGGATGTGTGGTTTGATACTTGGCAGAGGAGGGAATTCTGCCCTCAAAGTTGGCTGTAATTGCTCCATCCTCTTGTTCTGGTGTTGAGTTTTCCTTTAAACCCAATCCCAGGTTTTTCCCCATAGGGAAGCATTGGATATTGGTGTCTGGAGGTTGATTCTAGGGATAGACCTAAAGCAAGATCCCTGGGTGGGGATAGGAAAGCTCTGAACACTGCAGTTGTGGATGCCTGGACATCCTCCTGTCCCTCCTGCCTCTCTCAGTGACAAGAGGAGCACAGGACAGGCAGATCCTACTTGAAACCCTGGGGAAGGATTTGGGGCCTTCAGGACAAGACAGACTTTGAGGGGCTGGAGTGTGTCCAGGGAGGGGAACATTGCTGGGGAAGGATCTGGAGTGGCTGAGGGAGCTGGGAAAGGGGCTCAGCCCGGAGAAAGGAGGCTCAGGGGTCTGCACAACTCCCTGACAGGAGGAGGCAGCCTGGATAGGGTCAGGCTCTGCTCCCAGGGGAACAAGGGACAGGACAAGAGAAAACTGTATCAAGCTGTGCCAGGGGAGGTTTAAGTTGGATATTGGGAAAGTTTTTTCATGGATAGAGTGGTCAGGCATTGGCACAGGCTGCCCAGGACAGCGTTGGAGTCACCATCCCCAGGGGGATTTAAAGGACACAGAGATGTGGCAGCACCTGGGGACGTGGATTAGTGGTGGGAGAGCAGTTGGACTTGGTGATCTCAGAGCGCTTTTCCATCCTGAATGCTTCTGTGAACCTGCGCAGTGGGCTTGGGGAGGGCGGGTGTAGATGGCCCTGGAGCCTCCCACGCTCAGTACACTGTGGTCTGCCTTGCAGTGCACCCTGGGGGGCTTTGAGGAGCTGCAGAGCATGAAGGCAGAGAAGAGGGAGATGCTGGGCCTGCCGCCGCTGCCCGAGGACAGCATCCAGGTGATCCGCAGCATGCGCGCCGCCTCCCCGCCCGCCTCCGCCTCCGACCTCATCGAGCAGCAGCAGAAACGCGGCCGGAGGGAGCACAAGGTGGGCACAGGGGCATCAGGGAGGGCACTGCCAGGGTCTGGCCTTGGTTTTGGGATATTCCCTTCCCTCTCTCCCCACTCCAGGCCCTCATTAAGCAGGATAACCTCGATGCCTTCAACGAGCGGGATCCGTACAAAGCTGACGATTCCCGCGAGGAGGAAGAGGAAAATGATGATGACAACAGCCTGGAGGGAGAGACCTTCCCCCTGGAACGGGATGAAGTGATGCCCCCCCCTACCCAGCACCCCCCCAGTGACCGCATCACCTGCCCCAAAGGGCTGCCCTGGGCCCCCAAGGTCCGGTGAGTCCGGGGGCTCCCTCTGGAGAACTGGAGCAGGGTCAGGGAAATGGAGGCTGTTGGATGTTGGGAATCTCAGCAGGGATGTAGGGGAGGTGTTTGGGATGGGGTGGTCACTTTGATGGCTGTTTACTTGTGGGGTTGGCTGGGCATCCTTTACCTGACCACAAGGCTTTTCCCTGTGCCTGGGCTGTGCCTTTCCCTGTGCCTGGCTAGGCATCTTCCAGGAGAGAACATGCCCAGTCTCAGACTCTTCCCTTCTCTCTTTGCTGCAGGGAGAAGGACATTGAGATGTTCCTGGAATCCAGCCGCAGCAAATTCATTGGCTACACTCTGGGCAGGTGGGTGCAGAACCAGCCCAGCACTGCCACTATGGGGGGCCTGTGGGGGAGGCCAATTTGGGGGCTGCTTTTATCTCTGCATGGCAGCAGGGAAGGCCTTGGCTGGCTGGTCTGTGGCTTCATCCCTGGGTGGTCTCTGCCCCACCCCTGGGTGCTCAGCCCTGCTCCCAGCCTGGCTCTTTCCCTCCTCCAGTGACACCAACACTGTGGTGGGCTTGCCCAGGCCCATCCATGAGAGCATCCGCACCCTGAAACTGGTGAGTTAAGGAATTCCTCCAGCCCCTGCTGCTCTGTGGGTGCCCCTTGCCCGTCTCCCTGCTCCCATCACAGCCCAGGGTGGATTTTCCTGGCCGTTTTCCCCTTCCTCCACCCAGTGATGAGAGAGCAGCCTTAAGCTTTCATTTTATCCTGGGCTTACAGGTTGTCTGAGCCCCTTCCTTAGGGGGCTCCATCCCTTCCTTAGGGGGCTCCATCCCTTCCTTAGGGGGCTCCATCCCTTCCTTAGGGGGCTCCATCTCTTCCTTAGGGGGTACATCCCTTCCTTGGGGGACTCCATTTCTTCCTTGGGGGACTCCATCCCTTCCTTGGGGGACTCCATCCCTTCCTTAGGGGGCTCCATCCCTTCCTTAGGGGGCTCCATCCCTTCCTTGGGGGACTCCATTTCTTCCTTGGGGGACTCCATCCCTTCTTTAGGATGTTTTATCCCTTTCTTAGGGGGTTTTATCCCGTTTTTCATGTCTTCATCCCTTTCCTACTGGCCTTATCCCACACCTGAGCCCAGCAGCTCCCACCCTGCACATGCACCCAGGGCTGTGGGAGGGGGGAGCAGGATGGTGGGACAGGCTGGGGCTGGGGGCAGCGCTGGGGGCCCTGGTGACCCTGCCCTGTCCCCCTGCAGCACAAGTACACGTCCATTGCTGAGGTGCAGGTGCACATGGAGGAGGAGTACCTGCGCTCCCCGCTCTCCGGGGTGAGTGTGGATTGGGCTGGGATGGAGATCCTGGGCTGGGAGTTGGGGGCACTTGGTCCTGCCAGGCTTTTTGGCAAGGGTTGAGGGGTTTGTTTTGCTGGGGAGGGGTTTCTCTGGGGCAGAGGGTTTAGGGCAGGAGCTGGGGGTGTGCTCATGGCAGCTCCTGGATGAGGTTTTCTGGTCTCTCCTGGCACCAGGGGGAAGAGGAAGTGGAGCAGGTCCCTGCTGAGATCCTGTACCAGGGCCTGCTGCCCAGCCTGCCCCAGTACATGGTGAGCTGGGGAGCACTGGGGTCCCCTGGATCAATCCCTTTCCAGTGATGCATCCCAAGTTTTCACCCCCTGCCCCTGCTCTGTTCCTCCCTCCTGCAGTGGGGAAAGGGTGTGTGGGCAGTCCCCTGCAGCTCCCATTCCCCTCCATCTCTCCCTTCTTCCCAGATTGCTCTTCTGAAGATCCTCCTGGCTGCAGCCCCCACCTCCAAAGCCAAGACAGACTCCATCAACATCCTGGCAGATGTCCTGCCCGAGGAGATGCCGTGAGTGGCCGTGGAGCAGAGGAGCTGGCTGGGGGTGGGAAGGGAAGGAGGGAGCTGGGGAGCTGACCTGGTGTGGGCTGGGGCTCCCTGGGGGTGTCACCCTGCAGAACTGGGAGGGGCAGACCCTGCCCCAGCCCAAGGACCATGGAATCATGGAATGTTCTGGGTGGGAAGGGACCTTAAAGCTCACCCAGTTCCAGTCCCTGCCATTGCCAGGGACACCTTCCACTAGACCAAGCTGGCCTTGGACACTTGCAGGGGTGGGGCAGCCACAGCTTCCCTGGACAACCTGTTCCACCTTGAGAGGGAAGAATTCCTCCTGATGCAATCCCTGTGTTCCCCAGGACCACAGTGCTGCAGAGCATGAAGCTGGGTGTGGATGTCAATCGGCACAAGGAGATCATTGTCAAGGCCATCTCTGCCGTGCTGCTGCTCCTGCTCAAGCACTTCAAGCTCAACCACATCTACCAGGTGAGGTGGGCCGGGCTCCAGCCGTGCCCGTGGGTCTGTGGGCATGGCAGGACCCCGAGTGGGTCCCTGTTCACCCACGTTTCTCCTCCCAGTTTGAGTACATGGCCCAGCACCTGGTCTTTGCCAACTGCATCCCGCTCATCCTCAAGTTCTTCAACCAGAACATCATGTCCTACATCACTGCCAAGAACAGGTGAGGGAGAAGGCTGCCCAACTGCATTTCTGGGGGATGTGGGGAGGGGTCCCCGTTTCTTTAGCCCCTCTGCAGTCCCTCCCTGGCAGTGGCTCAGGCTCAGGCAGACCTGGAAAGTTCCCACTGTGGCCCATCTGCAGTGGGGGCTGCATTTCCCCCAGGCCAGGGGGGATCTGGGGTAACAGCACGACCACCCCTCTCCTTCCTGCAGCATCTCCGTGCTGGACTATCCCTACTGTGTTGTGCACGAGCTGCCCGAGCTGACGGCAGAGAGCCTGGTGAGTCCTGCTGCTGTGACAGTCCTGGCACCCGGGGTGCTTCCAGGGGAATTTGGGGTGCAGGGAGCAGCAGGGCTCCAGCACCCAGCCCTTGCACCCTCAGCTCTCCTGCGCTCGGCCCGTGGGGTTTTGGGGAGGAGGATGGGGGAGGCAGGTGTCTGCTGGGGTGGAGAGTGTCCAGAGAAGGGAATGGAGCTGGGGAAGGGGCTGGAGCACCAGAAGTGGCTGAGGGAGCTGGGAGGACTCAGCCTGGAGAGAAGGAGGCTCAGGAGGGACCCTGTGGCTCTGCACAACTCCCTGACAGGAGGGTAGAGCTGGAGGTTCGGGTTCTGGTCTCAGGGAGCAAGGGACAGGACAAGAGAAGATGTCCTCAAGCTGTGCCAGGGGAAGTTCAGGTTGGATATTGGAGAAAAATTCTTCGTGAAAAGGATGGTCAGGCACTGGTACAGGCTGGCCTGGGCAGTGTTGGAGTCACCATTGGAAGTGTTCAATTGTGTGGGCGTGGATGTGGCACTTGGGGACAGGGATTGCTGGTGGCCTTGACAGTGCTGGGGGAACAGTTGGACTTGATGAACTCAGAGGGCTTTTCCAACCTTAACAATTCCATGGCTGGGTGATTCCCTGCCCACAAGCTGTGTGATCCCCATTGGACGTGGCTCCTCAGATCACCACAGCCTCTCCCTATCCCCACTCCAATCCCTTCCCTGACCCTGCCTCTCCTTCCCCACAGGAAGCTGGAGACAACAACCAGTTCTGCTGGCGGAACCTCTTCTCCTGCATCAACCTCCTGCGCATCCTGAACAAGCTGACCAAGTGGAAGCATTCCCGCACCATGGTGAGGGCTGGGAATGTTCTGGGGCTCAGCATGGCCGGGCCACCTGCACTGGGGGAAAACTTGGGACAACCCAGCGCCTGGTGGGGCGTGAGGAGGAAGCAGGGGAATGGAGGAGGGGGTGGAATCCATCCCAGCTGGGGTCTGGGCGTGTTCTGGCAGATGCTGGTGGTGTTCAAGTCGGCGCCCATCCTGAAGCGGGCTCTGAAGGTGAAGCAGGCCATGATGCAGCTCTACGTGCTGAAGCTGCTCAAGGTGCAGACCAAGTACCTGGGCCGGCAGTGGAGGAAGAGCAACATGAAAACCATGTCAGCCATTTACCAGAAAGTGCGGCACCGCCTCAACGACGACTGGGCCTACGGCAACGGTACCTCCTGGCACTGCCAGCCGTCCCCTGGCATTCCTGGCCCTCCCTGGCACTGCCAGCCCTCCCTGGCATTGCCAGCCGTCCCCTGGCACTGCCGGCCCTCCCTGGCATTGCCGGCCCTCCCTGGCATTGCCGTCCCTCCCTGGCATTGCCAGCCGTCCCCTGGCACTGCCGGCCCTCCCTGGCACTGCCGGACCTCCCTGGCATTTCCAGCCCTCCCTGGCACTGCCAGCCCTCCCTGGCATTCCCGGCCCTCCCTGGCACTGCCGGACCTCCCTGGCATTCCCGGCCCTCCCTGGCATTTCCAGCCCTCTCTGGCATTCCCAGCCCTCCCTGGCATTGCCAACCCTCCCTGGCACTGCCAGCCCTCCCTGGCATTCCTGGCCCTCCCTGGCACTGCCAGCCCTCCCCGGCATTGCCAACCCTCCCTGGCATTCCCGGCCCTCCCTGGCATTCCCAGCCCTCCTGCTCCAGGCTCTGTGCCACCTGGGGCTTGGGCAGATGTGCTGGGTTGACCTTGGTGGACCTTGGCTGGTTGAGCTTGACCCGGTGCCCACCAAGGTGCTCTGTCGCTCCCTTTCCCAGCTGGACAGGGCAGAGAAAATCAGAAATGGCCTTGTAGGCTGAGATAAGGTAGTTTAGTACAGCAGGAGCAGAAAAAAATAGGTTTGTTCTCTACTTCCCATCAGCACGTGATGTTCAGCCACTTCTGGGAAGCTGGGCTCCAGCACGAGGAGTGGCTGCTCTGGAAGGCATATGTTTTAAATAACAAATGCCTCATCATTCCTCCTCCTTTCCTTAGCTTTTATATCTGATCTGACATCACAGAGTCTGGAGTATTCCCTTGGCTAATTTGGGTCAGCTGGCCTGTGCCCCCTCCCAGGACCCTGCCCGCTTCCCTGTGCCTGATGGGGTGGGAGTGTCGGGAGACAGGGCTGTGCTGTGCCGGTGCTGGGGATGCTGGAAGTGCTGGTGGAGCTGTTGGTGGCTCCTGGCTCTGTGCTTAGTTGGAAGTACCTACAAAGACCTTCCCCAGGTGCGAGGGGGCTGGGGGGTATGAGTTGTTGGGAGGAGAGAGAACCAAAGGATATTCCAGACCCTAGGACATCATGCTCAGAATATAAAGTGGGGGAAGAAGGAGGAGCTGGGGGATGCTGGCAGTGATGCTGTTTGTCATCCAAGTCACCATTCCCTGGGATGGGGCCCTGTTCTCCTGAAGGTGCTGCATGCCTCCCTGCTCGTGGGAAGCAGGGAATTCATTCCTTGTTTTTCTTGCCCTGTGTGCACAGCTTTTGCTTGCTTTATTAAGCTGTCTGCATCCTAACCCACCAGTTTCCCAGCTTTTACCCTCCTGATCCTTCCCTGCTCCAGCACTGGGGGAGTGCTCAGGTGGCTCAGCGTGGCCGGGGTTAAACCACAGCTCCCAGGGGTTTGGGCTGGCTGCAGCCCCAGCCCCGCTCTGAGCCCTCTCCTCCCTGTCCCCAGACCTGGACGCGCGTCCCTGGGATTTCCAGGCGGAGGAGTGCGCCCTGCGCGCCAGCATCGAGCGCTTCAACGCGCGCCGCTACGACCGCGCCCACGGCAACCCCGACTTCGTGCCGGTGGACAACTGCCTGCAGAGCGTGCTGGGCCAGCGCGTGGAGCTGCCCGAGGATTTCCAGCTCAACTACGACCTCTGGCTGGAGAGGGAGGTGTTCTCCCGGCCCATCTCCTGGGAGGAGCTGCTGCAGTGATGGACGCGGGGAGGCAGGATGGGCTGCCCGAGGCTGAGCTGCTGCCACGGGGCAGGGGAGCGAGGTTTGGGGAGGTCTCTGGGTGGCTGCGCTGTTGTGGTGGGCTTGGGAAGAGGATGGAGCTGGGGGTCCTTGCTGAGCCCACATCCCGCCCCTCTGCCTCCTTCCAGGCTCATCCCAAAGCTGAGGGTGCCCTGGGGGTTTCCTCTTGGGTGGGGGATCTCTGCCCACCCCGTGCCATGCTTTCAGAGGCACCGCCCCTGCCGTGCCCCCCAGCCAAGAAGGGGGAGCAGGTGGCAGGGTGGGAGTGGGGTCCTTGGGTGGGACACCGGGCTGGCCCTGCCCAGCCCCTCTGGGGGGTTTAGGGGGGCTGGGGGGGCATGAGGGGCTGGGGCAGCCTCCCCTCAGCCCACGAGGGATGCAGGAGCTGTACATATATTATATATATTTGGTGATACCTCTGCCCCAAGCGTGGCTGAGCTCTGTCCGTGTCCTGCCCCTCCTGCCTGGAGCTGGGCTGGGATGAGAGTTCCTCATCCTGTGTCCTTGTTCCCACTCATCCCTCACATCCTGGGGGCACGTGGCCCCTCAGCAGGTTTAGTCTTACCTTGCACCCAGGTCTGTTGGTCTGGGGGCTGGTGGCCTGGGGGGAGCAGGTTCTGGCAGTCATTTCCCTGTCCCATTCACGGAAGCCTCCCAGCTCTCCTGGGATTTCTGACACCAGTGTGCTGTTACCGCCGGGATTTTCTTTGGTCCCTGCTCCCGGCAGAGGATCCTCTCACAAATCTGCCAGAGCTCAGCCTTGCACCTTGCCTGGCTCAGCTGCCCTGGCAGAGAGGCAGCAGCAGCCCTGGGGGATGAAATCTCGGGGGATTCCCCCTGGTTTGAGGCCGGGGTTTGCAGAGATGCTTGTGGGCAGAGGGAGCCTGGGCCAGCCCCAGTTCCACCCCATCTCCTGCTGGGATTCCGAGCCTGGGGAGCTCCAGGAGCGAATCCAGCTGTGGGGATGCTCAGCTGCAGGCCTGCAAGCAGCAAACTCAGCCTTAATGAGACATCAGGGAAGTTCTGTGGGCTCGACCTCGATGGTAACTTGCCCTTGATCCCTGCCTGGAGCTGTCCCCGTCCTGTCCTCAGCCAGGGGGACATGGGCACTGCACGCCCAGTGCTGCACCCATACCTTGTCCCCCCGTGGGCAGCACAGAGCCAGGCTCTGGATGTGCCCCCAGGGTCCTGCCAGGGCTGCACCCACCCCTGGCGCCCACCTGGGTGCCTCCAGCACCCCCCAAACCCCACTCCCAGCCCCAGAAGAGGCCTGAGGAGCCTGTTCCATCCCCTGCCCCCTTGGCTTTACAGGGCTGCTGGAGCCATAATTAACTTATGAAAAATGTGGTTTATTGTTTAGAAATGAATAACACAGTCCCCGCTGGTGGGAGGGGGTGTGAGATGTCCTGGGTGGGGGTGGGCTGCCCTCTGGGGGCACCCACTGTGGCCAGGCTGTGCCCAGGGTGCCAAGGCTGGCTGAAAACCCTGGGCTTTGGCCCAGATCGGGCTGGAACAGGTTTGGTGCCTCCCCGAGGGGACCCAGTGCCCCACAGGGGTGTCCCCCCCTCCAGGATGTGGGAGCTGGGGCAGGGGGGCACTGCAGATTTGGCAGGGAGGGTCCCTGGGGGTGTGCCAGCATCTCCTGGTGCTGGGGTGAGCAGGGTTGTTCCTGGCTTCATTTTTTGGTGTTTCCCTGCACTGGGGGAGGTCACAGTGGGTGAAGGGTGGGAAACAGGACCTGCTGGTTCTCAAGGGGACTCGAGGATCTCCCCTGGGGTCCCCCAGAGCAGGTGAACCACGTTGGATACAATGAGGTGCCCCCCTCCCCCAAGACTGGCCTTGCAGTACCACCAGTGACATGCAGGACCCTGCAAAATGCAAACTCCACCCCCCCCACCCCCCAAATCGACCAGTGGTGCCCCCAACACCCCAGCTGGAGCACCTGGGAGGGTTCCCACCTGCTGGGATTGGAACACCTTCCTGAGGGGTAACAGGGCATCCCTTTAATTTGGGGTGCTTCATCCTGGTAGCCCCCACCTCCTGGATTTACTGCCCATGCCAGGGGCTCCAGGAGCTGTGCCAGGGCCTTGTTCCCCCTCCAAGAGGGAGCAGAACGAGCTGCGATGCTCTGGAGGGGCTTTTGGGGCTCCTTGGCTCTGCCCCCAGTAACCCCGAGCACCCGCAGCTGTCCCAGTCCAGCCCTCCCAGTACGGCACTGGGAGAGCAGAGCCCGAGCTCTGCCACTGCTGTTGCACTGGGCAGGGGGCGAGCGGCCGAATTTCAGCTGGGGAGGGGAGAATTGCCCCAAAACTCCGCTGCCCTGGTGCTCCCCCAGGGGCGCGGCCCCTCCTCAGCCGCAGCCCCGGCTGGCAGTGCCCGGGGCGGGGGAACCTCGGCAATCTCCATCGGAGCCCGGCCACCCCGGGCGCTGGCAGCGCTCAGGTATCTCGGGCAGCCGTTTCTGGGGTGCCCAGCTGGCAGTGCCAGCCCCGCTGGGACAGCCTGGGTTTGGGGGCGCCTCTTCTTCCTCCCCACAGCCCCCCCGTGGCCCCCCCTCAGCGGGGTGGAGGGGCAGCGATCGCGGCGGGTGCGGGAAAGCTCGGGGTGTGCAGAGAGGGGGTGGAGGCGACCCCACCGCCCTGCCCCCGCTCCCTGCCGTCGGGGGGGCGAGGGCTCCGTGCCCATCCCGCGGGGTGATCATGTGGCCCAATTCAGGAGGCTCCCGGCCCCCTCTTTGCTCTTCATCCTCAGTGGCATCAGGGTGGGCGCCTTGTAGTCGTGTTGGGGGGGCGGCTCGAACGGGTGGGGGGCCAGGGCCGGGGGGGGCAGCCCGTGCAGGGAGTAGAGGCCGTTGATGCCGGGGTGGGGGCCCGGGGAAGCGGGAATGCCCACGAAGCCGTTGCCGGGGGCGGGGGGGTACGGGGACATGCAGGGGGACGGGATGTTCTCGGGGGGCAGCAGCCCCGGGGGGCTCCCAGGGCTCGGCCACAGGTTGCTCTGCAGCTGAAACAACAACAACAACCCCAGAATGAGGGTGGGGACATCACTCCCCGCTCAGTTTCCCCCATTCTGCCTTAGATCCCACTCCCCCATTCAGGATTCCTCTTATCCCACCTCTGATTCCTCTCACCCTGTTGGATTCCCCTCATCCCCCCTCAGATCCCCCCACCCACAGCAGCGATGCCTTTGCTCTGTTTTCTGGCCTTGGGGGGTTGATTCCTGGTTAAAATATTCCCCCCGGGACAGCCTGGCTTCAGGGCTGTGGGTGAAGCTGAGTTTTAAATTATTTTCTTGCTTTTCGATATTGGGCGAGGGGAAAGGAAGAAAAGGGGGGCAGGAAGCACAGATGGATGTGGGAGAGCTAAAGGGGATCTTCAGGAGGAACACCCCAAAATCTGCCCCAGAGAGCGTGTTCCCACGGGAAACGGAGTGGGACAGAGAGCAGCATCTTCCTGCCTGTGGCAAAATGTGATCCTCCCTCCTCTCCATCCCGGGCCGCGCTTTTCCCAAGGGAGCGTGCAAGGAATTCCCAAGGAACGGGTGATGTGGGGCACCCACAGGGGCGGTGGGACCGGCCCTCCCCTGGGAGCGGGGCCCACAGGGCTGGAGCCGCTCCCGTGCCGTCTCTCACCTCCTGGATTTTCCCGAAGCGTTCCCGTTTCCGCCACTTGGCCCGGCGGTTCTGGAACCAAACCTGGGGGTGGAGGAGGGGGCTGAGGAGCGGGGACCCTTCCCCTGTGCACCGCAGCCTCCTGCCGAGGCTCACACTCCTCCCCAGCGGGACGAGGGGCCGGGCGCGGTGCCCGGCATTCCGGAGAGCCGCAGCCGAGCAGAGGAAGCTGCTCTGTGCCCAGCGCTGGAGCCCTGGCCCGCAGCAGCAGCAGGAATATCTTGTCCCGCACCAAACCCGATCCCTCCCGCTCCGTGCACGAGCCTTTCCCTTCCTGATGCTGCCGGGACTTGTTTATCCCAGCTTTTGCTGCAGAATGAGGCTTTTTGGGCGCTGCTGTCCCATCTGCGTGTCCCCTCCGTGCTGAGTGGGGACTGGCGCTCACTGGGGCGGGGACAACTCCCGCAGCGCCTCCCGGAGAGGAGGATGCACTGCCGGGATACTCGGCTTGAGGCTCGCGGCTACAGGTGCTTTCATCTCCGTCCGCCCCAGGCCCGGGTTCGGAGGCTCCGGTGGGCACCGGGGGGGTGCGGGCTCGGGGGACACCTCCCCTGCCGCGCCTCGTCCCCATTCCTGCTCCTGGCGACGGCGGCTCCCAGCTCCCAGCGGGTGATCCCTGCTCACTTCCTGACCCTCCACCTTCATTTCCTCCCTGCTGGGAGCACCCTCCAGCCGCCTCGTCCCTCTTGGAGGCCCAAAGCGCACGGAGACACCTCTGGAGGCAGCTCCCTGCGAGCGCGATGCCGCTGGAGGCGGGAGCGAGCACCGGCCGCGCCCCGGGCTGTGCCGCCCCAGCCCCATCCACGCTCAGCTCCCGGGGATTCCTCTCCTGGGAATGACGGATGCATGAGGGGGATCATGATTAGGGCGTTCTGGGAGTGGGGGGGGTTGACATTGACCTCCCAAATTTTTGGCTCTTTCCCCCTTTGTGTGCTTGGGCAGGGGGGGGGTTTTCAGAGCATTCCCACACCACGGCAGTGGGCTCACGGCCTGAGATTTTCCATCTGGGATTTCATGGGAAAACCAGCTTCCAGCTCAGCATCACCCTGCAGGCAGCGGAGCTCCCTGCTGGCAGCCCGGGGCTGTCCCTGCCCATCCTCCTGCCCTACCTGCACCCTGGCCTCGGTGAGCTCCGTGCGCAGCGCCAGCTGCTCCCGCGCGTACACGTCGGGATAATGCGTCCTCTGGAAAACCTTCTCCAGCTCCTCCAGCTGGAACGTGCTGAAGGTCGTCCTGTTCCTCCTCTTCTTGCTCTTGCCCAGGGGCTCGGGGAGCTCGGGGAGCCCGTGGTCCCGGAGGCTGCCCAGGGGTGCTGCCAGTGGGCACCCCAAATCCTCCGGGGCTTTCGGGGGAACCCTGCAGGCTGCAGGAATTGCCTGGAACCCACCCTTGCAGCCCTTCTCACCTGGTGGGGGAGAGGCACAGGACCAGGGGGTGTTAGCAGTGCCAAGGAACCCAGAACTGTCTGGGCCATAGCCATGGCCATCCATCCCATCCCATCCATCCCATCCCATCCATCCCATCCCAATCTCAGGGATGTCGAGGCACTGCCCCAGCAGAGAGGGCTCAGCATGGACACACAACAGGGCAAATCCATCCCTGAGGAGGGCAAAATCCACGCTGGCTGTGGGAGCTGCGGGCAGGAGAAGCTTCTGGAGGGTGGGGAAGCCTGGCTGGAGCTGGGTCCCACTGGGATGCTGCGACTGGACGAGGAGGGGGCAGAGGAGGTGGGCACAGGGGTTTTTGCAGACAATTTTGCTCCACTCTCCTCATCCCTCTCCTCCCACTCCCTTCCTGCACAGGCTGGTGCCTCTGCCTGGCTCAGGGCCCAGAACAGAGCCACAGGCCAGGAGCGACCCCAACCCCACCCTGGCTCTGGGCCCTGTCCAGACCCCACGCCCCAGATAATTCAGGGGGTGCTCTGTGCCCCTGAGCCAGCACTTCCCTGGAGCTGCAGCTCCTGGGAGAACACTTGGAAAGGAGTAGAAAATACCACCCTGCTTTTTTTGCTGAACAAGAGCTCCCTTTCCTCACCCTCCTCTCTTGCTCAGGTACCAGAGCAAGAAATCTGGGGGTTCCCCCCTTCCCTTTGATGCTGCTGCATCACTGGATGCTAGAATGGGGTGATGAAATGGGATTGAGGAGCAAAATCCCTGCCAGGCGTTTTGGGGGCCACCTCTGTACCCCAGGAGCGTTGTCTGTCCCCACATGGGGACACACAGAGCTGGGCAGCTCCAAATGATGCCAGCTGCTGTTGGGACCCCGACAGGCTGAGCCAGGGAAAGGAGAAGTGAGCGGGGAATTAACAGATGGGGAGGGGGTGCCTTGGGGTCCCCCATCTGCTGAGGGGACACAGAGGTGTCACCTGCAGAGGGACAGCCTAAAAATGCTGGGTTTGCCCTGATCCCACCCCAGTCACGGGAGATTTGGGGTTTCTGCAGGTGGGGACCGCTGGCTCCCTTGGAGGGGCAGCGTCAGGCCCAGGGTGAGGAGGGGGAAGCGCCTCCTTTGGGATGAGCCCTCCTTCCCAGCCCCTTAACCACCACATCCCAGCAGAGCGGGGGCAGTGGGGTCCCCATCCCCAGCCAGGCTCTGCACCCCCCAAACCAGCCCCCACCACGGCCTTTTCCGGCCTTTCGCTTTTGATTCTCGGTTGTTTTCTAATTAAGGCAATTTGGGGGCTATGGAGCCGCCAAGCCCAGATCCAGCTGCTTTGAGTTAATGAGAATTTGTAATTTGGGGCAGGTTTGGGGGGCGATTGCTCCTGTCCCTCTCAGCACCGACCTGTCTGGTCATGGATAAGGGCAAAGGAATGAGGCCAAATTGCCGTTTCCTCCCTGCTCTGGCCTCCAAAGGGCTCAGCTGCCGGGCTGGAAGGTTTTAATGATTCAAAACCAAATCTCGCCAAAGAGCAGACCAAAATATAACCAAAATTAAGGGGAAAAAATTACCAAAATAAAATCCTGCCACATAAAGCATCGAGTTTGGGGTTTTTTTCCCCTTTTTTTCAAAGGCAACGCGGCGCATTTCCGAGTGACCCGTGGGTTTTGGCGTTGGAGACAGATAAATAAATAGCCAGAAAGAAGGAAAAAGCAGGAAGGAGCGGGATACAGGCACGTAGCTAAATAAACACAGCGGCACAGGGGGACAAAGGGAAGATAAAGATATTTTTCTCCCACTCCTTCCTAAACAGACACCCCCCGAAAGATTCGGCGGCGCTGGGGAAGGCGGCAGCTGGGAAACAGCTGTAAAATTCCTGGGATAATGGGGAGGGGAAGGAACTCAAAAGGATCATTAGTGAAGGGATGGGGGCACGGAAAGGACTCCCAGGAACCCGGGGAAACACCCGTGGAACGGCAGCATCCCCCCGCCGCAGCTGGAGCAGGTAAGCGCCGCGGCCGGGACCCTCCCGGTGCTCCCTGACGGCTTTTCCCGGCAGTTCTCGGGGCTTTTTCTACCTGTTCCCCGCGGCAGCTTTGCCGGGTCCCTCCCGGTTCCCGGTTCCCCGCGGCGGCTTTGCCGGGTCCCTCCCGGTTCCCCCGCGGCGCTGCTTTTGCTTCTGTTATTTAAGCAGAAGTGGGGGGATGATACAAAGCGAAAGCGGGAGTCCTGGAGGAGCACCCGACGGGCCCGCCTGGAAAAGCGCAAAGGGACGGCGGAAAAACCCCGGGCATGAGCTTGGTCCTGTCCGAGCCTGGAGGCGGGTGCGGAGCCCCGGGACACGCGGGCCGAGGGGAGCCGGCTGCTCCGGGGCTCCGGACCTGCCTGCAGGGGAGAACCGGGAGCGCCGGAGCCCGGAGTCGGGCCCGGGGGAACGAGAGCGTTCTCGCCCCGGAGCGAGGCACCGAGGAGTCCCGGGGAACCGGGAGCGCTGCCAGCGCCGCGCTCCGGCCTCCCCCCGGTCCCGGAGCCCCGGGCCGTCCGTGCGGCCACACCGCCCTCGCTGCCGCCCGTCCTGCCCGGGGGGGACCGGGGACCGCAGTCGGCGGCCGGACGCGACTTTCCAACCTCCTCCGGGGAGCGCGGCCCTTCTCCATCCCCGGGAGCGGCTCCCCGCCCTTCCCCAGCCCGGGCCGGTCCCCGCCGTCGCGGCAGCGGGGCCGGGTCTCTCCCGCCGCCTTTCCTCCCTCTTCCCCCCTTGTTTCTGGAGAACGGGAACCATCCCGGAGAGCCCGGCCTCTGTCGCGACACGGTCCCAGCTGCCGACACTCGCCACCGGCTCCGGCTCCCGTCGGGGGACGCCCCGGTGGTCCCCGATGGGGCCGTATCGCGACATTGGCCGCGTCGGAGAAGCCCGGGAGAGCGTGTCGGCGACATGTCGCTGGGGGGGGGGGGGGGGGGGTCAGGGCTGGGGCTCCCGGCAGAAGCCGAGGCCGAGGGACAGAGAGGGGGGAAGAGAAGCAGCAGGGGCCGGGAGGCGTCGGCGGCCCCGGCCCCCCCATCCACCCGCCGCTCCCCCGGTACCTGCAGCCCCGGCCGGGTACGGGGGCTTCCCATGCACGGCCACGGCGGGGGGGCCCGGGCTGCCCACCCCCGGGTACCGTGGCTCTGCCCGGAGCGGCGGGCAGCGGCCGGGGCGGGGGCTGAGCGGCGGCGGCCGCCGGTGGGGCCCCGGTGGACCGAGGGCGAAGGCGGTGGGAGGCCGGGGGAGCCCCGGGGGAGCCCCGGGCCGGCGAGGCGGGGGGAAGGCCGGGCAGCCCGGTGTCTCCATGGCTCAGGTTGGAGGGGACGGGGATGGGCCGGGGAGCGGATTTTGTGCGGGGGACCGGGAGGAGGAGGACGGGGGGAGCGATGGGGAGGGAGGGATCGGCCCGCAGCCCCCCCCGCACCCCCACCCGCCCCCCCACTCCACAGCCAGTCACGTGCGCCCTCCCAGCCACTTGGTTAACCCTCTAATCCCAAATCCTGCCCCGCCGGGGACACTTTCCCGAGTGGGTCGGATCCCTTCATCCTCAAGGTGGGGGCGGCGGGGGGAGCCGTGCTCCCCTCTCCCGGGGTCTCCCAGCTACAGGAAATGCCCAGGGCACTTCTTTGATTTCAAACTTCATCCCCCACTGCTGGTAGCTGCAAGAAATACCAGGCAGAGGAGAAACTTCCATTTCCCTGCCACTCTCTGGGTTTATTTTCCCCTTCACAAGCTCTCACAGAGTCCATTTGCAGCCTTTCCCCCCCAAAGCCAGGCCTGGGCCAGGCTGGGGCAGGGATGATGGTGACCCCAGGATGCCACCGTGTCCCTGCAGCAGGCCAGCCTGCTCCCAGCACCAAGGGCATCCTGGCCTGCTCCCCACCCCAGGGTTTGGATCCCCTCACCCCAGCATCAGGCACTGCTGTGGAACAGAGTGGATCAGAGCTTGCCTGGACTTCTTCCCATTTTTTCCTGCATTTTGCTCCTCTCCTCCCCAGGGCTGGAGGTTTGGCTTGGCTGGGGGAGGATGCAGCTTTGGGGGTGTTTGTGTTCAAAATGAGGGATCTGGAAATCAAAGGCTTGGGGAAGGAACTAAACAAGGGGCCTGGAGAACTCTGTGGAGATCTGGGCTGAGGGGTGAAGTTTTACCCCTCCATTTCCCTGTGCACAACACTTTGAGTTCATTCGTGGGCATAACTCCTTGTCCAGGTCTACAAAAAAATAACCTGCAGGTGTGGGGGTTGTAGGGAGGGGATGAGCTGCGTGTGAGCAAAAGGAGGTGGAGAGGTGGCAGATCCCAGCTGTGTGAAGTTAGACAGCACAACAAGGGGATAACGCCCACTATAAATAACATTATCGCTTTTATTGGTGGTGCCAGGGCAGGAGTTTGTTACCCAGGCACAGGGAAAATCTGGAATCACAAGCAAATCTCATTTCAAGGAGTTGGTGGTATAAGTAAGTCACCTCTGTGTCTTGGCAGGGGTTGAGGATTGATGCGTTGTTTGGTCACTGTTGTCGCTGCAGGAGTGATGGGTTTGTGATGTAAATCACGGCTGGGTTTTCCAGCCCCTGCTCAGGGAAACTGCAAGAAAACGCTGGGCTGCGATCCTGGGCTCAAAATCATTCTTTCAGCATCCTGTGGGGGGCTGGCTCTGCACAGAGGGCTCTGAGCTCGTGATGCCCCCTCCTTGCCCACCCTTTTAATGCCCACGATGCTCCCTGTGCATCCCCCAGCCTTCCCTGATCCTTTCCCTTTGCAGCAGCTGGAACTGCCGGGATTTCCCCGGTTTGACTCTCCACAGCTCGCAGGATGCTGTAAATTACGGCTAAACAGGGGCTGGGGGGCCTCTGGCTCACAACAGGTCATTAAATATTATTAAACATAACATAACTCCTGGAAAGGCTTCTTAGCTTTAAGGTTGCCCTCCCAGTTTTACTGCTGGCATTGAAAGGGATTTAACAGCAGAGGGATGAGTCTGGCCACGTGTCTGGGATGCACAGGCTGGTTCAGGATAGACTGGATTTGCAGGCTGGAGAGGTTGCTGGGACCCTCCTGGGCAAGTGGAGAGGTCTTGGGCAGGTGGGGTTTGGGGTGTTTGCTGCTGAAGGCAGCATGAGGTTTGTGAGATTTTGGGGTGTTCGCGTTGGTTCCTGGAGCTGCTGAGAAATTTTGCTGTTCCAGTGGGCAGGGATGAGGACCAGGACCCCGGGATCTCCTTCTGGACCTCTGCCCTGTCCTCTCCTGTGTGTGGAGCCAGAGCAGGGTGCCTCGTTCTCCTGGATTTGGGAATGTGTGTGTTGGGATCAGGGAAGAGGCTGAGCAGTGGCTGCTCCATCCTGGACACCCTGGGCGGTGCCAGTGTGGGGCTGGCTGGAGTGGGGAGTCCCTGCGCTGCTCCTGGCACTCGCTGGGGTTCCTTTTCCATGGATCAGCTTAGTTTTGGGCAAAGAATGATCCCACCAACTTGAAAAGCTTCCAGGAGAAACTTTCACAACGGCGCAGTGTCCTGCTCCGGCTCCGTAAGGGGAAGAGCTGCTGGGTCAACTCTTGGACTAAAATCTCCTTTTTGTGGCCCAATTTTAATTGGATCTTCCACCCAATGAGCCTCAGCAGAGAGCCACCAAGAGTGGCAGCAGGACTCTGACGGGATCCTCTGTAGGAAAAGGCTGGTTGTGCTTTGTCTCTTGCTCGCTGGGAGGATTTTTTTCCTTTCTCTTTGCATCCCATTTGCTTTCCCGTCATCTCCGGCCGTCCCAGAGAGCTGCCTCTCCTCCCCTGGGACCGCGGGATGTCGCAGAGGAGCCCTGCAGGGGGCCGGGAGGGTTTGCAGAGCTCTGTGGTTTGTAGGAACATCCCTTCACAGCCAAGACTTTGCAGTATTACCCAGAGCTTTGGGAATGCTGGAGGGGGATGGAGCAGTGCCTGGGGTGCAGGGAATGGGCTTCTCCTTCCCCAGGGTCTCCCTCCCAGCCTGAGGGTCAGGCAGTGTGGATGAGGACCAGCAGCTGACATCCAGGTCCAGCTTTTCCTCAAGGGCACTTGGCTTTTATTATTTTTGTCAGTTTGGGAAGAAAGCCCATTCCTGGGAGCCTGCGGAGGAAAAGCAGGAGGCAGCTCGCCCAGCGTGGCTGTGCCACAGCAGCTCCAGGGTCGTGGCAGGAGGGACAGTCTGGGGACAGTGCCCAAAGGGTGATCAGGCACTGAGGGCCCCTCCTGCCTGCAGCATTCCTGGCTCCCTTGGGTGTCTCCTGACCGAGCCTGGAGCAGGGCTTGGAGGATCATCTCCAGCTCTGCTGCTCCTCTCAATCCCAGGAAAAAAAATTTTCTTTCCTCTCAGCCTGGGGAAGCACCATGAGTGGGCAAAGGGATCTGGGACAGCAAACCCGAGGCCATTCCCTCTGCCCTTTAAGGGCTGGGGATTTTGGGGATGCCCCCGGGCTCGGGGGAAGCTGTGGGATTCAGCCAGGATTCAGCGGGCCACTCTCCGGCACTTCTGCTGTTGTTCCAAGCCTGGGCTGCTCCCCGAGGGATCCATCCCCCGGAGATCCATCCCTGGGGGATGCAGCCCTCGGGGGGATCCTCGGCTTTGTCCGGGCACATCCCTGCCCCTCCCAGCCCGGGCGCCGGGGGGAATCTCTGCCCCTTCCTTAGGTTTGGTTTTCCCTAAAGCTGCGGTCCCGTCCTCGCTCTTTGCCATCTGCTCATCCCTCCCCACCTCCCAAATATCCCCAAACCCTCTGATTCCTCACGTCCAAGCTGCACAGCTTCATCCCCAGCTACCCTTGGATTTTGTTCAGGAATGTGCACGTTGGTGGCAGGAAAAATTCCTTAATTCCCCCGGGGAAATAATAAAGTAATTTTTTATATATATTTTATAGAGAGAGAAATGAAATCCCCGGCTGGTCAGAAGCCTGTTTTGTGTGAGGGAGTGGGAGCTGGAAGCAGAAGCCATCGGGATCAGGGCTGGATCTGTTGTTTTCCAAGGCTGATGATCCTGACTCCAGATCTCACAAAAGACAAAGTACAAACACAAATATCCACCCACGTGGAATCACGATGCCCCTGGGCCACACACGTGTTTTACAGGCATGTGAATAGATTTAGAGATATAATTTTTGATATAAATTAGATATTAATATCAAATTATAAAATATATTAATACAATATATTAAAATTATACATAATACATATTTGGTATAGATCTATGTAGATTTCATATTATTATACATATCACATATTGTTATAAATACTACTTTATGTTGCATTAATTATAAATTATTAATTATGTAGTATTTTATTTTCTATATTTAAAATATTTTTTTCTCTCCCAGGAAACATTTAAGGCCAGGCTGGAGAGGGCTTGGAGCAACCTGGGATAGTGGAAGTTGTCCCTGCCACGGCAGGGGATGGAGTGAGATCAGCTTTAAACCATTCCATGATTCTGTAATTCTGTAATTCCGTAATTCCATATTAATACATGCATATTTATAGAGAATAATATTAAAGTATTATTTCATATTTATATAAATATACATATTTATAGTTATTCTGATATATTCCCTAAGAAATTAATCCTATGAAAATACAATTATAATTTTATGCAAAACCAGTGTGTTTTTATGTTAGTTCATGTTATCAGCACATGGACACTAAAATCGTGGAATTTCATGTCTGGATAAAAGGAAGATGGGGATGAGCATGTGGAAATCACATGCAAATAACTGCACAAATCCCTAAATTTGTATAAATTCACGATGATTGTGTGGTTTGTACGTGCAAAGCACGTGGCTGCAGATAACAGATGGGCACTCTCAGCACCGGCGAGGAGGGAATTTTTCCAGGAAAATTGCGAATTTCGTAACAATTCAATTTTTAGCCATTTTCCTTCGTTGTTTTCTGTGTCGTTGAAACCTCGATGTTCCTGTTCTGGTCCCGGAGCTGCCCCCGGAGCAGCGCTCGGTGTCAGACCGTGTGCTAAAGGAGCGACGGCAGCAGCAGCCGAGGAGCCGAACCCCGTGAAAGCAAACGGCAGGGACGGGATTCACCCCGCGGGAGCGCCGAGCGCGCCGCTTTCGTTTTCTGCTGCATTTCAAGGACTTTTCCTTTGATTTCCAACGACTTTTCCTTTGCATTTCAAGGAGAAAGATTAGGAGGAAATAAAACACAATAAAAATTAATATTATTTTAGCCCGATTCAAACCAGTATCATAACAACCTTTTTTTTTTTCTTTTTTTTTTTCTTGTTGGTTTTTTTTTTTTTTTTTTTTTTTTTTT
>VZUI01063454.1:0-21777 GCA_013401135.1 Cettia cetti | reverse complement strand
TTTCCCCCCCCCCCCCCCCCCAGATACTTGCAGAGCCATCTACTCCAACCATGCTTTTTTACTTTTGTTTTTTTTTTCTTTTTTCCAGAATTTGTTAATTCTGCAGGTGCACAAGTTCACGTGAATTATCTTCTGGGCTTTTATTTTTCCCCTGAATAATAAGAGGTTCTGGCCGTATTAATTGCTCTACACAGAAAAGAGCCCTACTGTTCCCCACCAAAAGGAAGTGCACTGTGAATGAGCTGAGAAGCCTCTGATACTGCCAGTGTAGAAAGTAACACAAAATGCAGACTCATTGCTTTGTAAAGCCTGGCTAAGTTTTATCATGAATTCCTCTGCCAGAAGATGAAGCCAAGCTTGCACTGTTGTGTCATTTAGCTTATATGTAAAAAAGTTTGGGAGCCCTTCATTCAAAACTGTCTTCAAACAAGCAGATTACCATTCTTGCCAGATTAGTTTAAATAAATTAATAATCATTGCTCCTTCGCCTTCTTCTGCATATAATTTTGTTTTAATGTTGCTTGTTCGTACAGTTTTATATCAGTGACTTTCTGAACAGTGTAAGTAAATTCTGGGCCTTCCTGACTGCAAAAATGTATTTGCAGTATGGATGTGGAAGTGCATATCTACATATCCACATATAAAATTTGAGATTAAGAAATAGATTGGTTTCAAGCCATCTCTATACCATAACTGTTCTAGTACAATGCCTGCAATTAGGAAGGCTGAGGTTGCATTTATTTCAAGTTAATAGTGCTGTTTTTCCTTTATACTCCTCATATTTGCAAGCACTTTAAAGTTGTGTAGGGTTTATAAGCCCAGCTTTCAGTGCCTCCTTTGCATTTGGAAATTTAATTGCCACAATCTTAAAAATTTCTTTTACAGTCTCAAGACTGTTTGCTCTTTAAGTTCACAGAAATATATTGAACTATGCTTTTGAAATATATAATGGCTAAAATGCCAGTAATCCAATAAACATTCTGGAAAGAAGTAACAAAAAATATCAAACTCCCATTTTAAGTCTTAGAATTGCCCAATTCACAATAGATGCAGGCTGCTATTAAAATTCAAACAACTGCATTGAAGCTCAGCAGCCCATGACCATAATAAAATCCTCCTTTTTTTCAATTCATTAGTAGAAAATGTCTGGGTATTACTAAAGCTAAATCACAATTTATGTTTATTTTTCTTTATGTTTATTTTTCTTATGTATTTTCTTTATATAATTTTGTCCTTTTTTAAGGTGCAGCAAAATATTATTACTTGTACCCTACCAAGGTTCAAACTCTGAATGTGATTTTTGAACCTACTTCTATATGAACTAAAAAAGAAAAAATATATATATTGTTTTCAGTGAAATCGGCACATATGCTCATCAACCATTGGAGCCGTAATTGCACTTTTGTTTCCCACCATTTCTGTAAAAAGAGGTTTTTTACTGCTGGTCTGTGCCTCAAGCATCTGATCAGAAATTAATTTTTCCTTATCAGATTCTCCAGACAACAAACTTTTTTTCTGAGGAAATATCAGTCCTTTAAATTAAAACTTCTTGTTTATAAACATACATAATAAATACTTTCCTGATTGTTCTTACAGGGCACAGATTTTACTGGCTGCACTCATAGCATTAAAACACACCTGAGATAGGTGCTTAAGTACAGCTAAGACATATCCTTAAAAGTTTTATCTGTGTTTACTTTACTTAAATTTATTTCCTCTAGAAAATAACCTGTTAATACCACAGGAAATTATTGCAGGTGGTGATCTAATGGAAGTTGTATTAAAAAAAAGGAAATATTCCTGGTTTATACAGGAAAAAATGGAAATTGCTAGATAGGTATTTGCTTCTCCATTTATTTATTAATAGCATATATTCGTTAGTGATATATATAGGAAAGTATCTGAGCCTTTCTAGGCACATTGCATACAAAACTACAAAGAAATCTGTTGTAATTTTAGATGTTATGCTGCTGGGCTGAAGGGAGGAAAAATCATTTTTTCCACCTATCATATATTATAAAGGAGAGTGGGAGGAGAAAAATCTAAAAGGTGGATGTTCATGCTGTTGTTGATCTGCACTTTTCCCATCCATTATACTCTGCCATTTGTACAATTCTGACCAATATTTTCTGAAAAACATTTTTCAAATAGTTGAATCGACACTTTCTTAACAAGTTCATTCCAAAATACTTTCTTGAAATATTAGAAATAATATTTTCAATTAATATGAATTTCTGATTCCAGCAAAAGTTAATGGACAAAAATTGTGAAAATAGATGACAAAATATTATTTTTTTGAGGCCGGGGGGATACAGCACATAGAGTACTTTCTAAATGAAGAATACAGAGGAGATTGAGGCATTTTAAGATGTATGTCTTGCAACGCACCATTCCACTCGGCCCCCAAAATGTCTTTTACATATTATATATAAATCTGTATAAAAGTCTTGTGTGTCAGGCTGGTACAAGGGTTTATTTTTACATCATTTGGATTATGACTTCGATGACTTAAAAACAAAAACCAGATGGCAAAACCAGGTAAAATTACTAAAATGTGATACATCTCTGACAAGATGTTAAATCTTTAAGCACTATCACAGCAGTCATCACAAGCCAATAGAGGTGACTAAGTCTAACATGAGGCATCATAATTCTTTGTGTAAAGTGACTTAAAGATGTTCAGAATTAGATCAGATCTGCTAGTCAAAATTATTTTGAAAATACATAGGAGTTTTGACCAAAAATACCTCTTGCAAAGCAAGTCTGCTGTACATGGGAAAAAAGTCCCAACATATTGTGTCAACCACAACAGATTTCCTTTTGTGAAGGTATCCACCGCTTTTCTTGAAATCAGTCTCCTGTCTCTCAGTTTTCATTTGCAGGTTGGGAGTGGAAAGCCAGGCACAGACACATAAATGGGTTCATTTCCATAAACACTGAAGTGAACATTAAATTGATCTCTTTTTCCTTTCTTCATTCAAGAGAAAGGGCTTGTCATAGTAAAACCTTTTCAGAAAGGACAACTCAACGCAGTATAGCTATGAATCCATGGAGATGTAACATTTCTCTGAGTATGAGAGACTTTTTTTTGGTTTGAAAGATAGCTTAAATACAGCAAGAGAGTCCAATTAAATTTGGTACCTGTGGGACCGGAAAAGGATAAGAAATTCTGGTGAAGTTTAGCAGAGTGCAAATAAGGACATGCAGTGAGGTATGGGCTATATGGGTTTTTAGTATTTTCACCTAAGCCTGGAAGATTGAGTACACATAGAAACCCAGAGAACAGAAAAAAAGGGATATGTTCCAATTGTGTGATCTTACAGTGCCCAGGTGGCATAAAGTGCCAGTAATATGGAAAATAGGAGCCATGCAAAGAAAATGGGAGGAAGGCACCAAGTTTTATTCCACATTTATACACCAAATTAAGCACTGCAGGCTCTCCTTGTTCTTCCAGAGCCAAGCCAAGGCAGTTTATTGTACAAACACAAACAAATGGAAATCCCTTTCATTCACTATAGAGTGAATTTGCACAATGACCAAAGTCAAAACTTGATCAAGAATTATAGCAATTTAAAAGGTCCTCAACTTATAGCTATTCAGTCTCCATAGATATACCATTTATTGCACAAGCAGCAGCGTTCTCAAAAGAATTAATAATTTTTGCCAAGAGGAAAATGGAAATAGTGAAGACAATCATTATGCTGCAGCACAACACAGAAAAGAAAACAATTCCATCTTTGAAAATATCCACAGCTGAACTATTAGTTATATTAATAGTAATTTCCACCCTTCCTGGAAGATATAGAGAGGAAAAAAGAAATATCAGGGTGTGTTCATCTCAACTAACAACACATTCACATATATGTGAAGTGAAGAAATAGAATGGCTTGAGAGCCTTTCTTCCAAAGACAAGTTGGAACATTTGACTGTTTCACTGTGGTAATATTGCACCAGAAATAACAGCTCTGCATCCATGTTTAATTTATTTAAAATCTAAGTAATAATGTGTAAAACCAAACAAAAATAGGAACCAATTAAATGTATCTACTGCATTTCTTTCTCATATTTCCCTTTCAGGGCTCAAATATGAAGCATTTTTCAGTCAAGTTTCCAGCTGTGCCCATTTCATAGATGAAGTGTAGCAATAAATACAAAAGCTATTATATTCTAGAAATTCTGTATTCTGGTTTCCAGCTCTAATTTGAGGGCCATCTTTGAATTAAATGCACTGTCATTTTACATTTATCAATCTGTTATTTTACATCTTTTACTTTGGATGGGAAAGAGTCACATAGAGAATGTCAGCACCCCTCAATGCAGAAGAGACCAAAGACTGGATTCAAAATTTTCTGAGCATACAAATTCAAGACCTAAGAGCTGACTTTCCCAAAGACAGTCCTTCCATTAAAAAGCTGAATCTCAGTTTTCATTAAATCTTTTTTTTTCAGACGTATTTTCCCCGATCTGTAATTTTTCAGAAACAAAATTCTCACTGTGTTCATCCTAACATTGTTTTGAAGTTACTCAATATAGAATTCAGTGTGCATGTGTAACAAATTAACTTTTCCCAGTGTGCACTAATTTATATTTTAAAAACAGAAACCACCTGTCATGAGAATTGTCCCTATGCCTGGCTTATATTTAAGATTCTCTCCCAACCCTTCCTCAGGGACACTTAGATTATGATTATTCTGAATAATTCTGCAACTCTAACCATTCCCATCCAGTCCCTCAGGATATTAAGGATCTAGCTATACCTATACATTGCATTCATTCTCCAAAAAGTTCTTTAAAAACCAGGAACAGAAGCCTCAAATCCTAATTTAGCTTTTTCTTCCAGGGGCAGTTAGCCAGTGGGAGTAGTGACCCAGCTCCACACAGAGGCTTGTGATTGACCAGAGTCACCAAGATAAATGCATGGAGACATTAATAACAGGAAAACTACACCAAAAATTGCTGCTGCTCCACCCCACCGCCAAGGTAATGGGCTTTGAAACGAAACATTTCTCCTACCCCATATGGAGAAACATCCAGCTCCAGGACAAGCACAGCCCCCGAGTGAACTTGCATGTAAATAGTAGCATTTTACACTGAAATGAAGAGACATTCTGCAATAAAAAGAAGACGAAGAGGGAAAAAGAGAGAATAGTTAACACTTCATTGTCATTTGCCATCTGGCTGAATCCAACAAAGAAGCTTTTAACACAAGCCCAAATGTATCAATTGTATCAATTTAGTCAATAAAAGACAAAACTGAAGACCTCTTCAGCACTGCAACCAGTTCTCACGTTGCTCATGACAGAAGACACAAACTCCCATTTTATTGCACCAGAGAACGCAGCAGAAAATGATCATGCCAGAAGTTTGGTAATGGACTGCATATAAACATTTCTTTTATTTGAAACAAAAAAATGTAAAATGGTTTTGTAAAGATAAAAGGGAAATAAGAGGAAAGTTTATAAATGTCCTTTTCAAGTGGTTTATTTTTTTCTTCAAAAGTTGAACTTGTGGAAATATTTTCCATGTTCAGACATGTTATGCTGGCAAAAATGACCCAGAGGGAAAGCAGCACAGAAAGAAAGAAATAATCAGATTTTTTTCTCTAACATATTACTGCAATATCCTTAGGAAACAACAACTAAAAACTCCTAGAAAGAAAGAAACTCTCTAAATCATTTGTATCTGTCCTGTTGCAAGAAACCATGTCACATATTATTCATGAACTTGAAAAGATCCATCTTCAGCTATTTTGAGTGTTTTGCTGTCTCTATTTCTCTTTCAACACTTAACAGCTTTGCTCTGGAAGTAACACTTTCACTTTTAAATTTTGACACATTACAGTGTAGTTTTTTAAATGTGAAAAGTACAGTTTATCTAAATTTCCTTGTCACTTTAAGCAGAAAGATACCAAGAATTCAGCTAAAGGTGTTGGAAGCTGGGGGCTGGAGGCAGAATTTCTTCAAAGTTTGGGATTTTGTCAGGAGAAAAAATAGATTTTTTTTCAGCATCCATATTCTAAAGGAACTTTTTTTTTCTTCCTCCCATTAAAAAAAGAATAAAAAAGAAGAGTTCTATTTAGGACTGTCCTAGTAATGAATTATTCTCTCTAATCTGCAGAAATACAGACATCTTACCAGAAGTGAGATGTCAGGAGTCGTATTTCTAATACATTGGAACAAGATAACCTACTACATAAAACAACACTGCTGTTGAAGTAGCACTACTAGAGATGGGAAATAGGTATTTCCCATTATTAGGAAAAGTATAAAAAAGAAGAAATGTTATGTGTGCTAGCAGAGGCATCAGTAATGATTTCAGTATACTAGTGCATTCTCTGGGAGTAAAAATTTAAAAATACATTCTTAAAGTCAAACTTTGCCACTCTTTAAGGAGGATGGGAAAAGGCTTATTTTAAATTGATCTTCATGCCAACCAAGCATGTAAATACATACTTGAAAGGAAATGTCCTTCATGGAGAAAAACACATGGAAGTGTACTACGCACTAAATAATTAACAGGTAACTGCAAACTCATATTACCAGGCACAACAAATTATAACATAAGTCCTATACCTCAACAAGACCTGTGATCAGATCATGTGGTAAGGTGAAAGAGATTCATGAACTGCCAAGCCACCAATATATCCTATAACCAAGAGTGTTTTCCTTCATAAAAATAGAACAGAATTACAGGTCTCGATGAAAAAGACTGGATATTCCCAGGGAGCAACCTACAAATGCATAATCAATTTCTAGTTGACTTCAATAGTACATGGAATGAGGTTATTAAGAGGAAAATTTGAGAGACATCCTGAAGGGACAAAAGTCTTCCTTTTTCACAAGACTGTCACAGACTGAGGAAAAACTAAGCCAGTAATCGCTTTGAAGCAAACCTGTCTAGAGTTTCAAGAGAGCTTCCCCCCAAAAAAAGCCTTAGGCTTAATATCACAAACTCCATGCACTAACTAAATAATCGTTAAGGAAAACGTTTTTTCACTCTAAAAGGAGACAAGGTATTACAAAAATTCTCAAGATGTGACTTAATCCTTCCAGTCTCAACTACAACAAGCACAGCAAAGTCATATCAACCAATCTTTGTGACAGCAGAACGAATTAAGTGGAAACTAATGTTATAAATGCATAAAGGTAATTCATGTTAATGCAATCTTAAAATGCTACATGGACTGCCTGGAAGGGAGATATGTTTTCAAAAGAAGATGGCACAACCAATGACCCAGCAATCGACACCCATCCACCCTGATATGGATCTTATCAGCATGGCCAGGTGCATGCATCCGAATAGCAGCTTCCTGGGCTTCCTCGGATTGCAACTTCTGTCTGTTCCCGGAAACCATTTAGTAAACAAGATGAAAGAAAAGAAACTTCTATGAATATGGAAAGGGACAAGAGAATTTCAACATTGACTATTTCGACCAAAAACTGTATAAAAATTGCGGTCTCAGAGATGGACTTTGTGAACTAGGGGAAATGCTGCTAGAGGCCAGATCCCTGTTCACCCAGGTCTGACCCTGGGCTTAGAACTGTTTCCCTTTTGATTGCGGCTTTTATTTTTCCATTTCTGTCAAATTTCCAATAAATAGTTTTATTCAAAAATTTGATTGATTTGGTATTTATAACACTAAGATTGTGTTGAAGACAGAAAGCCCAGCTTCAAAAGCCCCTTGAGAAGGAAGGCAGACTGTGCCCACTAACTTCTGACAAAGTTCGAAAGTCTTGGTTTGAACCAGCCTGCAACTAGAAACAACCAGGCCCATGCATGAAAAATAAAAAATTTTAGCTCATACTTCTTTTCTTTGTAGTTGAGCACAAAACCACAGAAGAAGGGACAATGATTAAGGCATTTTCAAAAAGGAATTAGAGTAAAAGTCAAGGTACAAAGAAAGGTTGTGTATCTTACATACAGCTGTTTGTTGAATCAAATAGAATATGTTGCTGAAATTCAAGCCTTTCATTTTCTTCTGGGAGCAGATCACTGAAGGGAAAAATGCTGCAGAATGTTTTATGTTTGCTTCAGCAAAAAGAAAAAGGAACAACTAACCACAGCCTACTGAACACAGTATCAGAAGACTGTTAGAAAACATCCAAGTTCCTCTGAAATACTTTTCATTCCTTTAGCTTATGGAGCATTTGTTATTTATGCAAATATGTCTCACAACCACCACAAGTTAAAATACTAATAAATTCACATTAATGTATTATCACCAGGGGTAATTTGAACATGTCATAAGACTGTTTTCAAGTACATATTTGAATTTTAGAAGCGTTGCCATAATCAAAATTTTATTCTTCTTATTTGTTTAGCACTAGAAGAAAATAAAAAAAAAGTGTAGTTGAAAAAGTTTTCCACCTTGTATTTTTATTTTTGATCAACTATACTCTCAACACATTTTACATAGGGTTAATTTCACCTGCACAAATTTTTGACCCATAATTTTTGTTTATCAGAATGAAGATTCCATAAACAAAAGCAACTCTGAGAACAAACGTATTTGGTCTATCATAAATAGATGTGTCTCAAAAATATACATTTCATATCTGATCATTGCGTTTCTTGGAAAGCCTCAATGCTTGAAAAGCTGAGTTTCCTTGTGTTATGTACAAAAACCCCTGAGAATGTAAACAGTTTTCTAATGCAAATATATTTTAATGTTACTGTGCATTTATAAGTGCAGCAATTATTCAAATCCTCACATTTTCCTCCATGACGGATACAAATGCAAGCTTGCATGCAATAGCTGGTTTCTCAGGGGGAAAAGAAAAGGTATTTTTTCCACATTAAAACAATGGCAACTACACATTTTATCCAAAACTTGAATTGAAATTGCTAGCTTATTTTATTTAAGTGTTAAAAATTAAAAACACCGTAGATTTTAGAGAACAGTCAGATATCCCAACACATATACTCAATGCCACTGACGGTGAGCTCCATCTAGACACTCTTCTAAGAGCAATGGTGAGCTGATTTAACATCACATCCATTCAGATCTGCAGAGAAGGTCACAGCAAATCTGAGAGACATCAGTCTTGAAGCCTTGGAAAATCAATACAAAATTAACAGCCCTGATATTGGCAGCAACCATGCTAAGTTGCTGGGTTAACAACAACATTTTGTCAGATCAGTGTTTTGTGGTTATATTTTTTCACCACCAATTCATAATCTTTCCACTGATACTTAAGGTTTAGAAATTCCTCTTTCCAATATATGCCACAGTATATATTTCAGAAGTAGTCAGATCCCAGTTCACATTGATATTCCAAAAATATGCTCCCTCTGCCGAATTCTGTTGTTTGACCTCAGTCCTGGAAAACTGTGCTAGTAAATTTTTTACTGTGAACAGATACCAACAGCTGCCAGGGAATCTAGCAAACAATAAATGTTATTTCAGGTTTAGTCAGAATCATAGAGGTCACAGCACTTGAACTTGCATAATACAGATATTATTTTATACTCCATTTAAGGATGAGTAAAGGTTTTCATTCCTTCCCTTCTAAAACCTCTATCTTGAAGCAATTAGCCTCACAAAGCAGGCAATGAAGTCTATATCTACCTGGCAGAGAGAGGCACTTTTTAGGAGCTTCCAAGTGACAGTGCAGCTCTGCATAATGCCAGCAGAAAACTCTGCCTTCAAGGCAGTAATGATCCTGTCAGTAAGAGAGGAAAGACATTTAAACTCTGCTATAGCTAGAGGATGTAAAAGAGGACTGTAAAGAAAAAAAATTTAAAAAGCCCTTAAACATGAGAGTTTTGGTCCTTACTTGAGGATGAAAATAGGAAATTTTTCTGCAAAGTATATTTATATAAAGGGTGATATTGCTAGTCTACAGATGTAAACCATAGCTCATGTTTCTTTAAGAGGTTTAGGACTAAAAAAGGCTGAAGTAATGTTAAAACTAAAGCTAAGTGCTACATGTAGTGTGCTTAAGAAAAATCAGGAATAGAAGGTGGTTAACTTTTACTGAACTTTTATGACATTGAATGCATTAAATGTCTGCCAGGTACAATCTGCTGATCCAGAACCAGACGCAGAGTGCGTTGGAGTTTCCTGTCAAGTTAATGGGCTGCAGATAAGACCCATGGGAGGTATGGCCTGCAATGTTGACATTTTCTGTCCACTGAATGCCAGAAGTATCTACTGTATTTTTTTGCTCTTAGAACCTATTTCCCATCGTTAGCTTCCTCTTTGCTTCTATAATAGAATTGACTTAGAACATCTTCATACTAAGACTTGTACTGAGAACCATACACCTTCCCCATTTCCTGCCTAAATATCAGATTTGCAGTAACAACAGTGTCACTTCTCATGCAAAGAGTCACAAATCCCAGGAGAAAATCCAGAGCTTAACTGAAATTTTGTAGAGACCACTAGGCTTGTGCTTCCTGACTTTAAAAAATAAAGTTTCAAGAGAAAAAGGTGTGCTTGCTTCCAGCAAAGTAGACTCCTTCCAAAAGATAAAAGTTAAACTTTGTCTCTTTGAGTGCCTCCAGGGACTTTGCAAATAACTGGCCTTCCAGTTTGTCAGCAAAGTTGAGATACTGGAGCCACCCAGATATTGGACAGTAGAGTGTATCTAGCCTACAGCCCACAGACTCTACCATAAAAGATGTGCTAAATTAAATTCTTTTATGGTGGATAGTCAAGATTTCTGAGGATTCCTGTGTTTTGGTTTGAAAAAGGACAAGAAAATGTCAGTTTGCAGAATACCTTTTAACAGGGATCCCATTTTTATTTTTTTTTTTCTGCTTGAACAGCTTACTAGACCTGCCTTTCCTGGGAATTGCAAAATAATCTCCTGGTGAATTTCTGTAGAGCCTTTCAAGTTATTTTTTTCTGTGGAGTAGATCCCTTCTAAACACACAAGATATCTCAAGGGACACTAATCCAGACCAGGCTGTGGGTGTCTTTGTCATTCATGAGTGTGGGCACTGGGCAGAGATCTTTCATCATATGGATGCTGATGATTGGCTGACATTTGGGAAGTGCCTGTGGGTAGGACAAATTTAGTATTAAACATCCATGGCATGGCTTAAGAGAGGTTTATATGAGTCAGTACACTTTGATCTGTAAAAGTCTGGACCTTTGTCTTTAGGACAATCCTTTCTGAATGAATAAATTGCCCACATTTTGATCCAAGAATTGTTTAAATTGTCTTTTGTAGTCACACGTATGAAGAAATGTATGCATAGCGATAATATGGAGATGTGCCATTTTGCTATAGAGAGCTGCAATTATATTTCCTAGACTAGTAGGTAGTAGGACACAGCAGAACTTTAAGCATCTTTCTCATCCTTGCAATAGGTAGCTGCTTATGCGTTTGGGGTGAGGGCTTGATTTTTCTTTTTTGGAGGGCTGTTTGTTTTTTTGTTTGTTTGTTGTTTTTTTTTTTTTTTTTAATTTCAGCAAGTGTCCCAGTCACTCTAACATAAAAAACAAAGCAGAAATGCAAAACAAATAATTACTTCTACCAATAACTTGCAAAAGGCAATGTAAAATGGAGAAGATGCAGAAGATGACACCTCTCCCTGCACGATTTTAGTGGTCCCTTACCTGTCAGCATGTCATTTTGTCTTTATAATGGTCACTTCTTTCAAAATCTTTCCTGCTGTATCATTCTGCTTTCATTCGCTCTGTGTGCTACCAAAGTTCAGTCCTGTTACAGATCACTGCAACTTAAGGTCTTATTTCTCCAAATATAGACAAGACCTAATGTGTTAAAACCTTGATTTTCCACAACCATATGTAAATTTTGACAAAGATTTCAACAACAGTTAGAATTTCTGTCTAAAACCAAGGTGTAAAATTGCTGTTTCCATATCACCTGTGGGAGTTCCTGCATATCTAGTTATCTTGCAGAACCTGCTGCTGTTTTTTTCACATTTTTCAGATTTCTATCTTGATGTAGAATAGAAAAAGTTCCTAAATCTTCATATCATTGATGCCAAATACAGAGAATGGAGAGCATTTCCTACCTTAACTTAGCATGTTTATGGAAATTCAAAGCTTTGGCAAACTTAAATACAAATATGAGAATTTATGCTCATGTTGCATTACTCTTAAGTAATACAGGAAGGATTTTACTAAGTAGCATTGGAAAGATGTAAAACATTCATATATAATTTATTCAACTGTTAATGAGGAAAGCCTAGTGGTAAAATAATTTTGAATAAATATTTTACTAATTGATTCAGCTAATTTATAAATAACAAACTTGACTTGTTAATATTTTGTTCAATGCAAAATTACAAAATTCACTGGATATATTTTATGCAACATAATTCATATAGATATGTAATTGCATATCACTACTCCAGGATTCAAAAGAATATTTTTCTCTGCTGATATTGAATTGGTAATGAATTCATATATGTTGGTTTTCTTTGGTTTTATTTTTAACCTAATTGCCTGTGTTGGGTAAGGGCTTTCACCTTTTTTAGTCACTTCTTACAAAAAAGCTTCTTATTAAACTATAAAATCATGATTCCATAGTCAAAAATAATAACTTTGTCCAGACCTTTCCCCTATGTCAGAGAACAGCAACTGGAAATGAAAAATTAGCAAACTCATAGCTAATGGTAAAAATGTACTCAATTGTATGAACTATGAGCAATAAAGTGTAACATCTATTTAAACACTAAAAATATAGACGAAAAAGGTCTGCCACTTGGTGTTGGGCCAGTCAGGGATTTACATATAGGAAAAACATTGCAATGATGCAAACTTCCACAAAATGAGAATACTAAAACTGCCAAAAATAACACAGGAGGAATAAGCGCTAAGGAAATGCTTTCCGTATTTGGATGTAGGTCAGATACACCCTCATTCCACAAGCTCAGAAAATATTTTCAATTGAATACAGCTGAAAAGCTTATGATATGCATAAACATTAGGAAACCAAATAGAGACTAACTCCAACAGCTGAGGATGTCTGATGTTAGGAAGATTGTAAAATAAATATTGAGAAACTGTTGAAACCTAAACCACTTAATGACGGTTAATATTGTGGCAACTTTCACAACAAAGAAGTAAGAAAATGCAATTAATCAGTAAAGGCTGAGACGTTTCCAAAATAAATACTTTCAGCAAAATAATTCTGACTTCACCCTTCTGTTTTTGGGGTGTTGTTTTTTTAAATCCCATAAATATAAATATACATATGTGAGCTTTTGCATTTGATGTAGTAATACCCAGTATTTATTAATGTAAAGAAATAGAAAGATGCAACATCAGTACTTCTGCCCAAAATATAACCCCAAACCCACCAAATAACTGACTAATTCTCCAGTGTGGTTGAGCGGAGTGACAGGAAAGCTTCTACAAAGATTTCAAAAGGACTGAGACAAGCTTTTCCACTATTTAACATTTTCATGCACGTCCTGGGCAATGAAACGTTGTCTATACCAAAGATAAATGTCATTCACTTCACAACTTTTTTTGAGATCTGGAATGTGTTCATTAATCTATGGCCAAATATTATAAGGAGCTTTTCAATATTATGGAAGCTTTAAAAAAAAAAGTACAGATTGTAAATGTGGTTATGTTCATTTTGAGAAGATGCCTTGGCAAGGTATCATGGCCATTAGCACCAAACTATTGAAACTTCTCCACCAAATGTGTCTTTTGAAATCAGATTTTACCAAGCCCTAATCTTCATCTTTTATTTTGAGAAAGATTTTAACAGCTGCAGATATATCTTGCATTAAAAGATACCCTTACCCTGTAACATATAGCCATAATATTGGATTCAGGCTTAAAATGTGAATTAAAAACAAACAAACAAACAAACAAAAACAACAACAACAACAACAAAAAAAAAAAAAAAAAAAAAAAAAAAAAAAAAAAAAAAAAAAAAGCTTGCAAGGCAATACAAAATAGCTCCCAAATGGCTGGAGTGGAATTAAAATTTCAACAGACTAGATTTAACCAGGTTAAAAATTAAATACTGGCAAGCAAAATTTGCTAAGGATTGTAAAATTATGGATTAGAAAAGCAGGTTAATCCATTTCAGTTTTGTAGTTTGCGATATTGTCTCGATTTTTAAGGCATTTTCTGACATTGTTCAATTCCATTATGATGCTTCATAATTATAATCTTTTATTTGTGGTCTCTGTATCTACTTTATTGCTCAAACCTTAAGCCCCTCTAACACTAAGGTCATTATCTGATCTCTCCAGTTTATCCTCTCTGAAACCTTAACCTTATCCAGGGATCTCTTAAAGGGTCACACATGTTCAGGGCTGTGATAGCCCTGACTGAAAACAAATTCAGCCCCTTGCTGATGGTCTTTTTGTGGTGGCAAAGCCATGCATGCATTGGATACTGTAGTAATGCTGTTGCATACTTGAATCCCTGTTTAAATTTTGGGCACAAATCTAGAGTCCAAAAAACCTAGAACAGCAAGATGAATTAATCAACTAAATAAAACTTCCCACAGACTATCAAATGATGGATTTCTGTAGTTTTCTGTATGTGACCTTGCACCTGGGGAGGAACAACCCTAGGCACCAGCACAGGCTGGGGGTGACCTGCTGGGCAGCAGCTCTGCAGAGAAAGACCTGGGGGTGCTGGTGGACAACAAGTTGTCCATGGGCCAGCAGTGCCCTGGTGGACAAGGAGGCCAATGGTGGCCTGGGGTGCTTTAGGAACTGCACTACCAGCAGGTCAAGGGAGGTGATCCTGCCCTGGTAAGGCCAGTCTGGAGTGCTGTGTCCACTCCTGGGCTCCTCAGGACAAGAGAGACGTGGAGCTGCTGGAGCAGGTCCAGTGGAGGGTTACAGAGGTGATTTGGGGTCTTGAGCACCTCAATTACAAGAAAAGCCTGGTGGAAATGGGCCTGCTTAGCCTGAACAGAAGACTGAGAGGGGACCTCTTCAAAATGTATGTTTTTGAAGGGTTGGTGTAAAGAAGATGGACCCAGGCTCCTCTTGGTGTGCTGAGCAACAGGAAAAAAGGGAACAGGGATAAACTGATGCAAAGGAGGTTCCATCTGAATGATGGTAAGAACTCCAGGACTGTGAGTGTGACTGGAACAGATTGCCCAGAGAAGTTGTGGACTCTCCCTCACTGCAGATATTCAAAAACTGTATGGACACAGTCCTGAGTTATATGCTGTGGGTGACACTTTCTGGACCAGGTGACCCCACTGTGGTCCCTTTCAAGCTTACCCATTCTGTGATTCTGTGATTATTGATGGTCCAAGACCTGCCTGGGGAGGATGTTTTCTTCTGGTTATGAGAGCTTGAAGAGACAGTCAGCTCTAAGTAACTCATTAGGACCCCAGAAGGATTAAATAAATTTTCCTGTTTATTTCCTTAATATTACAATTCCAGGCAATCCCACTGTGTTGTAAACCAAACAAGCTGAGGAGGTGACTAGCTTGGCTGAAAAGGATGCTCAAGGGGAAAAAGAAGTTGCATGACCTTTGGAAACAAGGTCAGGATTTACAGACAAGCACAGAGCTGTGGTATATTTATGCAGGAAGACGACACAAAAGGCTTAAGTTTAATTAGAGTTTAAATTGGCCAGTAATGCTTGAGATAATTAAAATGATTTTTAAAGTATGCAAATAGGAAGAAGTCTAAAGACACAATTATATGTCCCCTCCAACTGAAATAGTCTCTTGTATTCTACTTTCTTTTAAAGTATTACTGAAAAGGAGATGTACCAAGACTTGAGGTACCTTGATATACCATAAATACTACGATTAATTCTCAGTAACATGAAAACAAACAATTCAGCTACCTTTCAGCAGTAGCCTAGAAGATCTTAGAGTACAAATGATTCTTTAAACAACCCAGTCATGTCAATGATCTATTTTAAGACAGGATAAGTGCCACAGATAATAGGTTCCTGTTGTGATCTATCCTCAATTGACACATAAGCAGTGTATGCAGCTGACAATCGGGACACAAAAAAAAAATATTATGGGAATTTGCATCAATGACTCCCATGCTTTACTGATTTTTTGCTTCTCATAAAATTATTTTCAGTGATTAAGACCGCAGGAGAAACAGGCATATCTAGGATGGAAGTAAAGGTGTGGTAAGGGGTAACTCAACATGTTGTCATAAACAGGTCAGTACAAATCTCTTGGCTACTGTTTGTTTGCAGTCCAGTGTCCAGAAATCCCATTCCCTCCACTCACACACCCCACAAATACTCAGAAAAGCCCTGCGCACGAGCAATAAGAAAGAAAAATCAATCTGCTCCAGTTCTTATTCATGAAGAATTTCACCATCAGTGCCCTCTGGTCAGTGGAGAAGGCTCCGTGAAACCACCAGCAGAGAAGAAAGTGCAATGGCTGGGTCTCAGTAACTGGTTATGCTTCCCTGACAGATTAGACACAGATGATTTCTGGGTCATATCTTGGCACATACATCTTGTAACATCTCCAAGCACAAAATAAATTTTAGATCAGATATTTCCTATTAGCTGTTGGTAAATAGCTCTTCAGTAAAAAACACTGGGTTTCAACTAAAACCACATTTAAAACATAAATTACTAACATGGATTTATTTTACATGGATTACTTTACATGGATTTATTTTTAATTCATTAAAAGATTTTGCCAACAGAAATATAGGGTTATAATACCTCAGAGGACCTATTTTTCTTCTTAATGTTTTCATTGTCTGCTGTGAGCTTCACTCCCATGCACATATTCCCCATGTTCCACTATAATCACCAAATCCATACAAGGACTGAGAGATAGGTACCACAGGAGATATAACCCAACTTAAGACCACAATAGACAAGAAAATGGAAACAAAATTGCTGAATTACAGTCCCAGAAAGAACCAAGGTAACTTTTCAAAGTGAAATATTTTGGGTTTAGATCTTTCACTGATCTTTTTCCTGGGAGAAAAATATTTGCAGCAATATTTTAAAGATTTGTAAAGCAAAGAACTGAAGAAATGCCTTTAGCAGAGCTCAGAAAAGGAGATTTTTTTTTGTTTTGTTTTGTTTTCAGTTGTACTTTCTGGCTGTATTTTTTCTGTCCATGAGAATAAACTCTGTGGTTTTTTCCTCCTACTTCTTTTTGGAAGACAATTAACCAAAGCTAAACTCCCTGTACGCTCTGGCTAAGTGGTGATTGCGGATACAAACTTACTATGAAACCTCTTGAGCATTACAATGGCTCTCTTCGACTTCCCATGGAGAGAGGCAGCTGCTCTTTAGCACAAGTCTTGCTTAACTTTGGCTTGCAAGCTTAAATGAAGGAAGTTAGGGCACTAAAGTGAATTCAGGAAAATGTGATGAAGCATAAAGAAAAGGAAGAAAAATTGTAATCACTAACATAGCATTCTCATCAGCAGGCCTAAGGTAAATCTGTGTAGTGTATTGTAATTTTGCGTAGTGGAAGTTCAGGCTTGGAGATGGTTTGGAGCAGTCTATCATTGTATCACCTAAAGGTTCAAAACCCTCTTGCTCTGTCTTGTTGAACTCCTGCCCAGTGGAGAAGATACTTATATTCAAGCAGAGCAGAAGTTAATTTAAAGATTTAATGTGCAATTGCTTTTAGATAGTAATAAAATCCTTTTCAAAGCATTAAGTTTGCAGCAGTGTTGTAATAAATAAAAGATCTTTCAGACTCGCATCTCCAATTACCTTGCATTTAAATCCCTCTTGATGATGCCATAACTACCACTATCTACTTAGACCTTGTTTTGGAGACTGTGTGTGCTACAGCCACAGCTCTCAAAACTTCCAGATGAAGCCAGAGGTTTCCGCAGCACTCGATAATTCAGACTTTACTCTCCAGTTGTGCTCATGGCCCCAGGAGAATGCAACAGGATCTTAGAGGTTACAATTTTCAGTCCTTATTTGTGCTAAAACCCCCTGGTATTCCCACTTCCAACAATATTTATCTTGTATTTGATTATGTATTTTTTATTTCTGAAGAGAAAACCTTAGTATTAAAAATTACAAGATAGTGAAAAAAGTATTTCTAGGAATCTTGAAAGGGTGAATCCAAGCAACATATAGGGACAATATAAGACTCATCACTGGTCAAATTCTGAAGGGAAAAGTTAATACTAGACTACAACCATGGGAAATGGGAACATTTTTGTACTACTTAATAAGGAAAACAGCAGAAGCTGCAAATTTACTAAGGAACAGGAAGCAAAACGGAGCATTTTCCCACACTATCTTATATTCCCAAAGAACTTAAAGTATCCACTTCAGTGGATTTTTTTTTCTTATTTAAATTTAAAATTTAGGTCTAAAAGTACATCTTGCAAAACACATAAATCACTGTTGCAGTATGTTTTTATGTTAAATGGGTTGATTTGCTGTCCCCTATATTAATAGGTTAGTCCTAAGTTTACCCCCGTCCTTTTCCTGTACTGTTAGTACTGCCTAGATTGCATTCACCTATGTAGCTGTCAGTCCTTGCCTAACCCTGCCTTTTCTTCCAGACTGTTCCCTATCAATCCCCCAATTCTCAATGCCTTATTAGTTCTTTAGATTGTTATGCTTCTTTATTGGTTTCAGTGTTGTAATCCCCGCATTGTTCCCTTCTTCCTATTGGATCCTTACCTTGAACTCGTCCCCCAACGGAATCCCCTAAAACCCACTGTCTGGCCCTGAGAGAAAGACTTTTTGCTTTAATTTTCTTTTAGTTAGACCTTTTCCTTTCACTTTTTATTTAGAGATTTTAAGTCCTAGCCTCTGCTCTGTCTTCGAGTTAGTTGTGTTTTATGTTATGCTTTTATAATAAACAAATCTGTGAGCTGCAAGCTAGGCCCATCCTGTGTTCTTTACGCTGATCCGCTGGTGACTGCTGGGACATGTAGGGCCCCAGGGGAATGCCTCACAGCCCCATAAAGGAGCAGTAATAGCAAAGAGAGCTTTGACAAATCACTATTCTATCACACATTTTAAAAGTTGATTAAATTTAAATCAAACAATTTCGCCTTTCCAAAATGTTATGAAGCAATTGCTCTGAATCTGTTAAGTTCTTGGGCACAACCAAAAGTATGTGTGATTTAGATTATCATGTTTCTCTGTTATCTAAGTAATTCAAGTACTCATACTTCCAGATTTCAGTGAAAAAAAAATTATTTGGTTTGCTTAGCAATTTTCCCTACAAAATTTTTTTAACAGAGGTTTTTTCAGTGGCTTTGAAACAAAGGTATTAATTCATGCTTCTATTTAGAAAAGGACTTTCCTGGGGAAAGAAAAGTCGATATTCAGACTGGAGAACTCATCAGCTAAAAACCTCCAAAGTCAGCATTTAACTGTGGATTCCCTTGTAAAATACAGTATTCAGAAACTGATTTTCTGCTTTTTCTGTGGCCCTAATTAGCTGAAATCTTGTAAAGAAAAAATGAATATAGTAATTCCTCCTCCACACATATTAGCTGATTGTTTCAGCTGCTGTTAGACTGCTGGGCTGAAATAAGCTATATTGAGCTATACTGAGCTCCTCCCAGTTATCCCAGCTACCTTTCCTCAACAGACAAAGATCTGTTTTTCCATTTTAAAGAAGGCTTATTTTTCTAAAGGCTTATTTATGGGTTGGGGACAGCAATTCTGCTGATAGGTGTGTGTCTTTTTCCTAAGCCTAGGTCTCCTAAATCACCTGAAGCCTGACAAACACATCCTTCCTGAGACACTGTGGATAAGAACAGTTCAGCTATAATCCCACAGTCTTTGTCATTAAGGAGGGACACCTACCCCTTTCTTCATACCTAGTCCTCTGTCCTGTGCCCTTAACACCCCTCAATTCCATCAATCTGCTGTGGGCACTCACCTGAACTGACACCAAGCTGAAGATTATTTTACTGCATTCATCTCTTGGGAATTGGTGTGATTCCTGAAGTATAATAAAAATGGCAACCCAAATCTAAAATTTTGCTTTAAATCAAAAGTGATTAGTGGGGTTTGGAAGACATTGGTAACCTCTTGCTCTGTCTTGTTGAACTCCTGCCCAGTGGAGAAGTTCAAGCATAATTATTCATACCTGTCACACTGTTTATCCAAATATCTGCAAGAATTTTAGACAGTCTATAATGAACTGTAGTTTTCTAAAGACGTTGGAGTTTTTTTGGCATTCCCATAGAAAAAAACAGTGCTGTATTTCCTATTTTCCTTATTTAAACTGTTTTATTTCCTTCCTTCCTCTCTACTTAGCCCTGATGCCCTGTCCTATTAAGGGCATCTTCCAGCTGTATACCAGCACAGACCATCTGTCCAATGATGATTTTATACATGGATTACTTCCAGCACAGGATTGCTGCCCATGACGGTCCCTCCCGGAACTCTCTTCTTCCTTTTATGCTCCTGTACTTCATGTTTGTTTACATTGACCACACTCATGCTACTGGTGGCCACAGAGCAATAAAAATGTCCTGCCAGGATTTATTAATCCATTGATAAATTATGTGAAATCACTCTACAAAACCACATATTGTTCAAGCTCAGCTATTATGCTAATACATTGCTGGTGCTTACTTTTGTTTCTAATTCTCTTTCTTCCCCATGGGCAGCTGAACCACTCAAGGAAATTCACTGAATTCAATGCAAAATGAAAACACAGAAAGTCTACCTACTAGAAACGCTTCATTAGTATTTATTCATTGATTTCCTTTGTTTGAGAGAACAATGAACCAGAAATGTAATAGAGCTTTCTAAAACAAGTTTAAATTCCACTTTACCCAGACTATTGCTTATTGTGTTCCATCACCAATATCAGCTGCTGTTTGCCAGAAAAACAACTCTTCACTTTAGGGGACTTGTTCCAACTGGAATCTTGGATATATAAACCAAATATGAAAAATTATGCCATGGAGAACTTTTTCTGTCAAAACAGATGGTGAAAGCAAAAAGGATCTGAGGGAGCCTGAATGTAAAGTACAAAGCCACACTCAAATACTGCATCAGCCCTGCAGCCAATTTGAGAATAAAACTAATGTTAACATTTTGAACTAAATGAAAATATTTTTGCAAAGCGCTAAATTAAAAATTTAAAAGAACCTCATATTTGTTGATAATTTCATGACTACTTACTAGGTAGTAGGTACTAACCACTGGAAAATAATCAAGTATTTCAAAGCATAGTAAAGGTTTTAGGTGTTCAATAAATAACCAGCATGCATATATATTCAGTCAACTTGTTAAGTTTAGAAAGTTCAAAAATGCTCAGGTAATTTCTTAATTTAAAGCAATAAAATGTCCCTGGGACTTAGATGTTAAGTTTACTGAATAATTTCAAGTTTCTGACTGAAAGAATATTTGAAGAAATTTAGTTTTAATTGATCTTAGTTTAACTTTTCAATGTATTTCTTGACAAAAAACCCAGAGTTCTATTGAAAAGAAACTTATTTCTGTATTACAGTTTAACTATTTTAATTTTTATACAATTTTTAAAATTTGCTATTTTAAAAGAATTCCTTTTAAATTTTATATTGAATTTCAAGGATTGTAATACTGAATGTTTTGCTTTTTCCAAATTTTCTTTTCCCCAGATAAGATTATTTGCTTTAAATTCAACTTGAATTTTGTGAATTACTTAGCCATGAATCCTGAATTTGTCAACAAATAATAAAAAACCCAACCAAACCTAAATCATTTTATGTTAACCAATTTCATCAGACCCAAAAATTTAATTACAGAGAACTCAGCTCAAGAAACTGGTGACTTGCAGTAGAATAAATACATTGATTAACCAGGACTAGATTAGCAAACCTTTCTCCTGATACATATTTCACATTTAGAGATTTAGTTATCTCCTCTGTCATTTCCACCCCCCCCCCCCC